>JACGWG010000050.1:188720-258957 GCA_023678865.1 Polistes exclamans
AAAATACCATGTGAATGTGAAAAGTGTTATATTGGACAAACGAAGCAGAAACTTAAAAAAAGATTAGACCAACATAAAAATGACTGCAAACCTACAAATGCAAATAAAACTAACACCACAGCGTTAGCTGCACATCATCTCACAACAGGACATAACTTTAATTTTGACGCGGCAACTATTTTAGATTTAGAAGAAAATTGGTATGAGAGAAATATCAGCGAAATGTTTCATATATCAAACAATAACACGGTTAATTTTAGAACGGACACGAATAACTTAAATCACATATATAACGGAATTTTAAATTTTGACTATAACAAATAATAGAGGACACCTTACACTGATGATATCTAGGCTAACGAACACTAGTCTAGATTGAAACAGTTTTGTTGAGGACTTTAAATAATAACGATCAATTAACGAAGTTTAGATGTTTTGTGTTTTGAATATTAATAAAAAGAAAAATGTATGTCTACTTTATGAAAAAAGACGCGGAACTATAAGATTAAGGTAACAATTAAAAAATTATATATTGTATAAACCTCATGTATGTTGTAATATAAGAAATAATAATAAAATAAAATTTCTGGTTGCTGAAGAAGTCCCAATAAAGGGACGAAACGTCCAACTAAATCAAACTTAGTTCTACTTCTCTCATGTCCAATTTCCCTGTGAAATTTTATTATTAAAAATTGTAATTTTTGGACGAGAGAAATATTAAATAAATAATTATTTTTATTTCAAATATATATATAAATAATGTATGTTTATGTAATATAATTATTGTATTGTATATGTATGTTAATATATTATAGTACTTGCACTGAAAGTCGGGAACGCTCAAATGTTGAATTTTTTTAATATTGTTTTTATATTTTTGTACGCCGCATTTTTCTTTTAATATAGTATTTTTTATTTATTCGCCTCCGAGAATAATAATCGTCGGCCAATTCTTCTCCAAAGTTGATGTTTCGCCGGAGAAAAAACTGTGGTAGGGGAAGCATTTTTTGTAAGTAGGAGGCACTCCCACTGTTGCGAATAAGATTTTACGTAAAGGGTTACATTTTTTCCTGTATTCTTTAAGACTAAATTCGGAATTAATGTTTGCATAAAATTTAGTCTACCACAAATAAATTTAAATAGTTCGCATTCAATACTTACTGGACGACATTTGCTAGAAATTGTAAGTTTTCTACATTTGTTACTAAAGTCAACATTCGATACTAAGGTTCCTAAATTTGTTACTAATTGTAAGTTTTCTACATTTGCTACTAAGGTCAATATTTAATACTAAGTTTTCAACAATTGTTACTAAAGTCTGTATATAATACTGCGTTTTCTACATTGTTTACTAGGATAAATATTTAATACAAAGTTTTCTACATTAGTTACTATGGTCAATATTTAATACTAAGTTTTCTATATTTGCTATTAAGGTCAATATTTAATACTTAGTTTTCTACATTTGTTACTGAAGTTATTATTTAATACTATGATTCCGACATTTGTTACTCATTTAAAGTTTTCTACATTTGTTACTAAGGTTAATATTTCATAACAAGTTTCCTAAATCTGCTACTTATTGTAACTTTTCTACATTTGTTACTAGTTCCACAATTATTACTAAGCTCCACAATAATAACAAAGTTACGTTAACTAAAGAAATTTAAAAATAAATTTCTTTTTTCACCAATCACATTTCTAAACTTGTGATTGCTTCGATACAATACCCTTCTGGAACGTAACAGTAAGTATACGTTTCAAAGTATGAAAGCAAACGTTTAATTACATCTGTTAAATAGCACTTCTTTAGAAATCAAAAAGTTTTAAACAAAAATTCTATTCAAAAGCAGCAAAAAATTTTCTCAAATATATGAAGTAGTTTTCAGAAACAGTGAGTAATTCGCTATTAAAAATTTAAAAGATTAGATGTCGGGTTAACTATAATCGATTTTCGACAAAAAAGAAATAATTTCTACACGTAAAGTATACCAAAATAGTTGTATAACAATGATTTTTTCTTTTTCTTGGACTGCTGTGGTAGAAATATAATTAATATCAGCACAATTTTTTCGGACTTAATCCTTTTTATTCATAAGTATACGCTTCAAGGCTTAAAAGCATAAGATTTATTGCTTGTGTTAAATAGCAATTCTTTAGAAATGTGATAGTTTTAAACAAAGATTTAATTTAGAACGCAGCAAATATTTCTATTTATTAGATTAGGAAACTTTTAGTGACAGTGAAAAATGTGTTATTAGAAACTATAAAGATTAGATGTTAGGTTAACTTAAACAGATTTTCGTCAAAAAATAATTGAATTCTACACGAAAAGTAAATCTAAATAGTGGTAATAAATTGATTTTTTCTAATTTTTAGACTGCAGTTGTCGGAATATAAATGAGATCAGCCTAATTTGTTTTGGACATAATACTTTTTATTCGTAAGTATACGCTTTAAAGCTTAAAAGCAAACGTTTTAAAGCTTTTGTTAAATAGAACTCCTATAGAAATCTAATAGTTTCCAATAATGATTTAATCCAGAAAGCAACTACAATTTCTTTCAAATATATTCAGAAATTTTCCAATACGTTCAAAAATGTAATATTAGAAACTAAAAAGATTGGATGTCAGGTTAACTACAATCGATTTTCGTCGAAAACAGATTGAACTCTACACGTAAAGTAAACCAAAATAGTTGTATTAAAATGAGTTTTTCTCTTTTTTAGACTGCAGTTTTCGGAAGATTAATAATATCAGCTTAACTTTTACGAAACTAATATTTTTTATTCGTAAGTATACGTTTCAAAGCTGAAAAAAAATGTTTTATAGTTTCTGTTAAATTGCATTTCTTTTAAAATCTGATAGTTTTTCACAAAGATTTAATCCAAAAAGTAGCGCTTATGTCTTTTTAATGTATTACAAAATTTTCGGAGAATGTAAAAATTGTGCTATTAGAAACTAATCAGATTAAATGTTAGTTAAACTGTAATCGATTTTTGTTGAGAAAGAATTTAATTTTATATTTAAAGTAAACAAAAATAGTTTTATTAAAATGATTTTTTTTTCTTGGACTGCAGTGGTCAGAATATTATAGATATGAGCGCAATTTTATCGAAATTAATACTTTTTTCTCGTAAGTATACGCTTCAAAAATTGAAAGCTAACGTTTTAGAGCTTTTGTAAAATACTCTTCTTTAGTAATCTGATAGTTTCCGACAAAGATTTAATCCTAAAAGAAGCGACAATTTCTTTTAAATATATTTAGAAATTTTCAGAGACTGTGAAAAATGTGCTATTAGAGACCTAACAGATAAAATGTCAGGGTGTTTTTAATAGATTTTTGTCAAAAAAGGATTAAATTCTATATTTACAGTAAACTAAAAATGTTGCTTTAAAATAATTTTTTTTCTTTCTTGGACTGCAGTTGTCAAAATAATAATGATAACAGCTTAATTTTGTTAAACAAAAAACTTTTTATTCGTAAGTATACTATTCAAATCCTAAAAGCAAACGTTTTAAAGCTTTTGTTAAATAGCACATCTTTAGTTATCTGATAGTTTCTAACCAAGATTTAATCCAGAAAGCAGCGACAATTTCTTTTTTAATATATTTAAAATTCTTTAAAGCGGTGAAAAATGTGCTATTAAAAACAAAACAGATTTGATGTCAGGTTACCTAAAATCGATTTTCGTCGAAATGAATCTTATTCTAAATATAAAGTGCACTAAAATATATGTAATATTATTATTTTTTCTCTTGTTGGGACTGCAGTTGTCGGAATAAAATTGATGTCCGCTAAACTTTTTCGGACTGAATACTTTTAATTGGTAAGTAAACGATTTAAAGCTTGAAAGAAAACGTTTCATAGCTTCTGTTGAATAGAACTTCTTTAAAAAATCTGATAGTTTTAACCTACTATTTACTTCAGAAAGCAGCGTAAGTTTCTTTTAAATATATTAAAAAATATTTAGCGACGATAAAAATGTGCTTTTAGGAACTAAAAAGAATAAATGTCGGGTTAACTACAATTATAACAGCGGTAAAAATGTGCTATTAAAAACTAAACGATATGGATGTCAGGTTGACTACAATCCAATTTCGTCGAAAAAGAATGGAAATCTACACGTTAAGTAACCAAAAACATTTGTATTAAACTGATTTTTTCTTTGTTTTTGATTGCAGTGGTCAAAATATTAATGATCTTTGTAAAATTTTTTCAAACTTACACTTTTTATTTGTAAGTATAAGCTTTAAAGCTTGAAAGGAAACGATTCATAGCAGCTGGTAAATATAAATTCTTTAGAAATCTGATAGTTGTGAACTACTATTAAATCCAGAAAGCAGCGAAAATTTCTTTTAAATATATTAAAAAATATTTAGCGACGATAAAAATGTGCTTTTAGGAACTAAAAAGAATAAATGTCGGGTTGACTACAATCAAATTTCGTCAAAATAAAATTTAATTCTACATTTAAAGTAACAAAAAAAACTTGTAATAAAATGATTTTTTCTCTTTTTTTGACTGCAGTGGTTAAAATATATATGATGTTTGCCAAAATTTTTCGAACTTTACTCTTTTTATTTGCAAGTATACGCTTTGAAGCTTGAAAAAAAACGATTCTCAGCTTCTGGTTAATAGAACTTTTTTAGAAATCTGTTAGTTTTTAACTACTATTTATTCTACAAAATATATATAATTTCTATTAAATATATTAAAAAATATTAAGCGACGGTAAAAATATGCTATTAGAAACTAAACAGAATTAATTTTATGTTGACTACAATCGAATTTCGTCAAAAATGTACTGAATTCTACACGTAAGGTAACCAAAAACTTGTATTACAATGATTTTTTTACTTTTTGACTGCAGTAGATGCAATATAATTGCTGTTTGCCAAAATTTCTTCGTCTAAACAATTTTTTTTTGTAAGTATACGCTTTAAAACTTGAAAGATATCGTTTCATAGCTTCTGGGAAATAGCACCTTTTAAGAAATTTTATAAGATATAACTACGATCTAATACAGAAAGTAGCGAATACTTCTGTTTAATATTTTAAAAAATATTAGGTGACGTAAAAATGTGCTTACAGAAACTAAACAGAATAGATGTAAGTTGACTACAATCGAATTTCGTCGAAAAAGAATTAAATTCTACCCGTACAGTTACCAAAAAAAGTTGTAATAAAATAATTTCTTCTCATTTTTTGACTGTAGTGGTTGTAATAAAAATGATGTTTGCCCAAATTTTTCAGACTTACTACATTTTATTTGTAAGTACACGCTTTAGAGCTTGAAAGAAAACGTTACATAGCATCTGTTGAAAAGCACTTTTTTTTAAATTATATAGTTTTTACCTATGATCTAATCCAAAATGTAGCAAATATTTCTTTTTAATATATTTAAAAATATTTAGCAAAGGTAAAAATGTGCTTTTAAAAACTAAACAGAATGGATGTAAAGTTGACTACAATCGAATTTTGTCGAAAAAGAATTAAATTCGACACGTAAAGTAACCAAAAAAAGTCGTAATAAAATGATTTTTTCTCTTTTTTTCGACTGCAGTGTTTAAAAAGTAAATGATATTAGCTATAATTTATTAAACATACCACTTTTTATTTGTTAGTATTTGTTTCCAAACTTAAAAAAAAACGTTTTATAGCTTTTGTTATATAGCACTTTTTTAGAAATTTTATAGTTTTTAACTACGATTTAATCCAGAAAGTAGCGAAAATTTTTTTCGAAAAATAATAAAACCTTTTTAACGATGGTAAAAATGTGCTACTAGAAACAAAACAGAATCGATGTCAGACTTAGAACAATCGAGTATCGTTAAAAAAGAATTAAAATCTTCACGTAATGTTATAAAAAAATGTTTGAATAAAATGATTTTTTTCCTTTTTTTGGACTGCAGTTTTTTGAATATAAATTTTATTTGCTATACTTTATTAGACTTAACATATTCTATTTGTTAGTATACGCTCTAAAACTTGGAAAAAAAAATTTTATTGCATATGTTATATAGCACTTCTTTAGATATCTGATAGATTTTACCAATTATTTAATCTAGAAAGCAGCAAGAATTTCTTTTAAATATATTGAAAAATTTTTAGCGACAGTAAATATGTGCTATTAGAAATAAGACACAATAAAAGTCAGGTTAACAACAATCGAGATTCGTCGAAAGAGAATTAAATTCTAAGCGTAAAGTAAACCAAAAAAGTTGTAAAAAATGATTTTTTTTTCTTTTTTTAGACTGCAGTAGTCCAAATATAAGTGATGTTTTCCAATTTTTTTTCGGACTTAACTCTTTTTATTTAAAAATATACGCTTTAAAGCTTGAACGAAAACGTTTCATAACTTCTGTTAAACTACTTTTTTAGATTTTTTATAAGTTTTAACTACAATTTAATCCAGAAAGTAGCGAAAATTACTTTTTAAATATATTAAAAATTTTTAAGCGGATGTAAGAATGTGCTATAAGAAACTAAACAGAATAGATGTTTGGTTTACTACAACCGAATATTGTCGAATAATAATTGAAATCTACACGTAAAGTTACCAAAAAAAGTTGTAGTAAAATGATTTTTATTCTTTTTTTCGACTGCAGTTGTTAAAAAGTAAATGATATTTGCTAGATTTTATGTGACATACAACTTTTTATTTGTAAGTATACGCTTTAAAACATGAAAGAAAACGATTTACAGCTTTTGTTATATAGCACTTTTTTAGAAATTATATAGTTTTTAAATACGATTTAATCTAGAAAGTAGCGAAAATTTCTTTGTAAATATAATAAAACATTTTTAGCGATGGTATGATTGTGCTACTAGAAACAAAACAGAATCGATGTTAGGTATACTATAATCGAGTTTCGTCAAAAGAGAATTCAATTCTACAAGTAAAGTAACCAAAAAAAGTCGTAATAAAATGACTTTTTCTCTTTTTTTTTTGACTGCAGTAGTTTAAATATAAATGATGATTGCCGAATTTTTATGGACTTAAAACTTTTTATTTTTAAGTATATGCTTTAAAGCTTAGAAGAAAACATTTCATAGCTTCTGTTGAATAGAATATTTTTATAATTTTTATAATTTTTAACAACGATTTAATCCAAAAAGTTGCAACAATTGCTTTTCAAATACATTTAAACTTTTTTAACAAAATAATAATTTGCTATTTGAAAGTAAACAGAATAGATTTCTAGTTGACTACGATTGAATTTTGTCGAAAAATAATTGAATTCTACACGTGAAGGAACCAAAAAAAGTTGTAATAAAATTATTTTTTCTCTTTTCTTCAACTGCAGTTGTTAAAAAGTAAATAATATTTGCTAGATTTTATTAGTTATTACACTTTTTATTTGTTAGTATTTGCTTTAAAACTTGAAAGAAAACGTTTAATAGCTTTTGTTGTATATCACTTTTTTAGAAATTTTATAGTTTATAAATACGAATTAATCCAGAAAGTAGCGAAAATTTCTTTCTTTATATATTAAAACATTTTTAGTGACGGTATAAATGGGCTACTTGAAACAAAACAGAATGGATTTCAGGTTTACTACAATCGAGTTTCGTTAAAAAAGAATTAAATTCTTTACGTAAAGTAACCAAAGAAAGTTGTAATAAAATGATTTTTTCTCTTTTCTTCGACTGCAGTTGTTGAAAAGTAAATGATATTTGCTAGATTTTATTAGACATACCACTTTTTATTTGTTAGTATTCGCTTTTAAACTTAAAGGAAAACGTTTTATAGCTTTTGTTGTGTAGCAATTTTTTAGAAATTTTATAGTTTTTAAATACGATTTAATCCAGAAAGTAGCGAAAATTTCTTTCCTAATATATTAAAACATTATTAGCGACGGTATAAATGAGCTACTTGAAACAAAACAGAATGGATTTCAGGATTACTACAATCGAGTTTCGTTAAAAAAGAATTGATTTCTTCAAGTAAAGTAACCAAAAAAAATTTTTATAAATAATTTTTTCCCATTTTTTGGACTGCAGTTGTTGAAATATAAATGGTATTTGCAAGATTTTGTTGGACTTATAACTTTTTATTTGTTAGTATACGATTTAAAACTTGAAAGAAAACGTTTTATAGCTTTAGTTATATACCATTTCTTTAGATATCTAATAGTTTTCTACAACGGTTTAATCTAGAAAGTTGCGAAAATTTCATTTAAATATATTAAAAATTTTTTTAGCGAAGGTAAAAATGTGACATTAGAAACTAAAGAAAATAGATGTTTGGTTGACTACAATTGAATTTTGTCGAAAAATAATAGAATTCTTAACGTAAAGTAACAAAAAAAAGATGTATTAAAATAATATTTTCTCTTTTCTCTGACTGCTGTTGTTGAAAAGTAAATGATGTTTGCTAAATTTTATTAAACATTACACTTTTTCTTTGTTAGTATACGCTTTAAAACATAAAAGAAAACGTTTTATAGTAGTTGTTTTATAGCACTTTTTCAGAAATTTTATATTTTTTAGATACGATTTTATCCAGTTAGTAGCCAAAATTACTTTTTAAATATATTAAAACATTTTTAGCGACGGTAAAAATTTGCTACCAGAAACAAAACCGAATGGATGTCAGGTTTACTACAATCGAGTTTCGTCGAAAAAGAATTGAATTTAACACGTATCCAATAAAAGTCGTAATAAAATGTTTTTTTCCTTTTTTTTCGACTGCAGTAGTCCAAATAGAAATGATTTTTTCCAAATTTTTTCGGACAAAGGGGGTCCTTTACTTGGCTAGAATTATTCTGATTTGTACGGATTCTTCGTCAATATTTAAACCAGGGTTTTTGTGCTGAAAGGCTTTTCTTTGACGAGCAATATAAAGCGTAATTTTTAGTACTGTCTGGGCTTAAATACATTTGCTTTTGTGTTTTATTTTTCTATCCTCCTTCCCATTAATGAAAAATCTCGATATTAACCGTGAGAGCATTTTTCGATTCACTACAATCCACTGGAATACCGATTAAGGCATCGGTCGCATCAACATTTTGGTCCTTCGAGCCGGATAGGAGGCTTTATCACAACTCTTTGTTCGGTGACTATTGTGCATAGTTTTCTTCAACGAAGGAGAAAGAGGCAACGGAAGACTTCCGATCAAGCAACAATGGAGGTATTGCGTCATCGCTACAAGCCGGGAAGCTTCTATTGTTCTGGTGCGTGAGTACGCTGCACGGGACACTTTATTCAGAGGATTAACGTGAGTTTTGTAATTTCTGTTGCTTGATCATTTTTCGAGGTCGTATTTTTCGCCTTTTTTTCTCTTCTTAATTTCGCCTTTTGTCGTGGAAGTGCCTCGTTCGAGAGTGCACGTGGTGATGTCAAACGCGTTGTACGGAGATTCAAGTTTATGAAAAAACGATTCGCGCAGTTTCAAAGAGCATTAAGCGAAATAGATCGTACCAGCCCGCGCGATATAATGAAACTAAAGATAAGAAGTTCCTAAATCGATAAGGATTTGGCAATAATAGAGGAGATGGTAGAAAAAACTTCCGGTAAAGCGATGGGAACGCTAGTTGATGAAATTCATAATCATATCGAGGCAGTCATCGATGCAATAGCGGAAGCAAAGTTAACTATAATTGGAATTGATTCGGTAGCAACCCAAGATACAGACTCTCGTACCGCGAGTCTGCTGTCTCCGGTTAGCACTACGGTTAGCATTCTGTCCGTAGATAGTATTTACAGAATACCGGCGGTGCAATTACCTCGATTTGACGGGCAGCATGAGGAATAGTCGAGTTTCGCGGACACGTTTTTTTTGGTGATAGGGAATCATCCCGCACTTAGGGATATACAAAGTTTGAATATTTGAAATCATGCTTATCGGGACCGGCCGCGGAGAAAGTAAGAGTTCTGGAAATTACATCAGATAATTATCCGATAGCGTGGAAGTCCTTAGTTGATTGCTATGATAATTTGTTAATATTGATAAATAAGCACGTGCGAGCTATTTTATAGGGTCCCCTGATTAACAATGAGTTTCCGTCGACTTTAATTGCCGCGTCTGATGCGCTGAATGCAAATTATAGGGCATTAGTAGCGACAAGAAAAAAAAGTCTTTGTCGATTAATTTGCTATCACCGCACATCTTTCGCGAGTGGATCCAGCAACACGTCTTTAATTTGAACAACTGGGTTCCTGAGATGCTTTACCGACGTTAGACGAGTTTGTGGTACTTTTACGCGATACGGGAAATCCGCTAGTAAGCGCCACGCCGGCAGAAAAGCCGAGGACGATTGAATATAGAAAAAAGGAACGCGCAGTTTGGACCTGAGTGAGATTTTCGTTTTAGGAAATCGATGCGTGACGAGCCGCGTTGTAATTCTCCTCGAAATTGGCCGCGAAGTACCGACCAAAGATAAGTTCAAGTGTATTTCCTGAGTGCGATCATTTCGTGTTGCATATGCCGCGAGAAGCAATCATCCATCGGAGTGTGAACTGTTTCGGAGGGCCGAGCCTGAGGAGCGCAAGAGAATCGTGGTTAACGCTAATTTGTGCTTGAATTGTTCTCAAGTTGATGATAAGTTTGCACATGTATTTAGAAAGGCTGCTACAGAAAAGTGCAAAGGCAGGCCTTGTGAGTTGTTACATGTGAAAGAGGTTGTTGCAGAAGGTGGAACGATAAGCATCACGAGTTTGCGTATTCAGGCGGTATCGGAAGTGCATGATGCACATGTAAAGCTCAATCACTTGCGTGCACTTGCGCTGCTGAGGCAGTGGTGCATTAGCTAGATCTTGATGGCAAATTACACGGGTGTCTTGTACTCTTGGACTCGGGTTCGAATTTTGTACGAATATGCAAGCAAGTCATGGAAGTACCAATATTTACCTTAGAATCGCGAGCAGAAAATTGCGGTAAAATAGAAAGTTTTATTATTACCAGCTGTAACGAATCGGTTGTCCTCGCAACGAATTTAGCGAAAAAAATTAGTTATGCTGGCAGGGATCCATTTGGCAGATTACAAATTTCATGAGATTGCGAATATCGACGCGAGTCTCGGTGTCGAGATTTTTACATTACTATGACGCTCAAATCAGAGCATTAGATTGAATGAAAGGTGATGGTACCATGAACTGTGTCAGAATGGCTCGTTATGAAAACAGGAGCCGCGCGTAGTTCGCGGAGCGTTAACTGCTACACATATACAGTAGAATTGAATTGATTATTGGAGAAATTTTCGAAGACTAGTATTAGGTCGCATGAGGAAAGTTTGTGCGAAGCGCATTATAAATGCCACACGCAACAGGAAATCTTTGAATAAAGTATTAATTGTTGGTTTGACCATACAAGAGGATCTGTTTACACTTTTAGTAAGATTTATATCATGCGCTATCACTATTACTAAGGACATCGCTAAGATGTATCGGCAAATAATAATGGAACCGCGCGATCGCAAATACCAAACTGTAATATGGCGTTGACAGGAAAGTGAGCCCGTGAAAGCATATAGATTAAATACAGTAACTTATGGAACCGCCTCTGCGTCGTTCTTAGCAACGCGTTCTTTACATCAACTCCCAAACGACGAAGTTCACCGATTCCCGTGAGCTGTCATCGTTCTAAAAAGACTTGTTAACCGGAGCGCGTACAGGTAAGGAAGCAAAGAAATTCCGCGACGAATTAATAGGGATAACCGCAGAGGCAGGCATGCATTTTCGGCGATGGGCGTTGTTAAGTTTCGCCGAGATTCTAAAAGACTTTGATACTACAGGTAATAACATCGTAAATTTAGATTCGTCAGGCACGGTAGAAACATTAGGTGTTAATTGGAAACGCCGCAGAAGATAACATTAGCTATACGGTTAAGCGAGCCGTTACTATAGTAATTTAAATCAACGTGGGACGAAGATGTCCCAGCCGATATAAATAAAATATGGCAAGAGTTTCGCTAAAATCTCTATACGCTCGACGAAATAAGATTCGCGTGTAGCGTAACGTCCAACGGAAAAGCATTGGAAATGCACGATTTTTACAGCGCGATCTTTAAGAACTTTTTGGCGCATTAATACTCCCATGATTTGTTAATGCAACTAAAAACGCTTAGCGTGGACTTATGAAACGCTATGCTAAATATTCGGACATAAATTTCGACAGCATGACTAACTTTGTGGATTCTGCGAATTAATTAGTGGCTCGCGTGTTCGCGAAGCTTAGTTAATGAAAGATTCAATTGGCATTTTATCCCTCCCTACTACCTCTTTTTGGCGGTCCATGGGAGGTGGCAAGGAAATTTTTTAAGTACTATCTAGTTAGTCTAGTTTGAATTGACAGCGAAGCAATGTGATCGTGTGACGCATTATTAATTTACGTCCTCGAGTTAAAGGCTATTCAAAATTTTCGCCTTATTACTTACCGGTCTAATGATTTGAAGATTTGCGTGCTCTTAAACCTGGTTATTTTCAATAGGATATTATTTTCCGAGTCCGCCATAGAATGATTACAGGGACGTATCATCTGAGTGCCTATCGCAATAGCAGCACGTTCAACGGGTAACACAGCAGTTCTGAAGATGATGGAATGAGGAATATTTGAAAGAGCAAACGCCACTAGGACGTGTCACAAGGATACATGCGAGAGCTGACGGAATAAAACGCATAGCAGCCGCAAAACCTGCCAACGGTCTTGTAAAACGCGGTTCTAAACGTCTTTCTTCTATGCTGATCGATTTATAAAAAAAAAAAAAAAATATTTTTTTTCTTGTAATTTAGTAGCGGTTATTATTGAATATGTATTTTAATATGCTGTTAGCAGTGTATGTATATGTTTTATAATTTGTATTTTCTTGTGTGTATCTTTTTAAGTTTTGAACGGTTTCCGTTCAAGGGGGGTGGGGTATGATGCGTATACAAAGCAACGAGTAAGTAAGGCGAAGCGCCGGGGCGTGTACGGCCCTGCCAAAGCGTGAGACACGTGCGACAAATCAGTATCTTCTTTTTTGGTGGTAACTACAGTAGCGCCAAGATGTTTGTAAGAGCTCTTTCTTTCTTTTAGCTCGCTTGCTCTCATCACATTTATAACGCTTATCACATGTATCGACAGCCGCGTTATGCTCGGGCTTTTCGGTGATTGGTGCAGCATTGCATCGCTTTATTGTATAAAGCCCAGCGTGTTCTTGCGCCTAGCATCACTCTTAAATAATCACGCGTGATTCATCGCTCGAGATTCCTCTAGCTGAGAAAGCTGAGACTGGCGAGAACTACTTTGAGGAGAATTATTTGTATTGCGCAATACTACATCGTTTAAGTTCCGCCAGCGACAAGGGACAAAAACGGTCCTGTACTTAGCCAGAATTATCCTGATTTGTACGGATTTTTCGTCAACATTTCAACCAAGGTTTTTATGCCGAAAGGCTTTTCCCTGACAAGCCAAATAGAGCGTACTTTTTAGTACTGACTGGGCTCAAATACATTTGTCATTGTGTTTTATTTTTCTATCCTCCTTCTCATTAATAAACTATCTTAACTTCACCCGTGAGGCCATTTTTTGATTCACTACAATCCACTAGAGTACTGATTAAGGCATCAGTCGCATCAACAGGTACTAGACTTAATAAATACATTTCTATTTGAAAATAGGTTTTACAACCTAATAAATGTCTATTGATATAATAGAAAGTATTTAAGTTTTCAAATCTCTTTCTATCTTGATAATAGTTCTTTAGTCTTCAAATCTCTTTCAATTAAAATGAAAGTAATTAACTGAATTAATCTATTTTTGTTTAAATTAAAGTACTAAACTCATACAAACTCTTTATGTTTGAATAAAAGTACCCTACCTAATAAATCTCTTTCTATTTGAATGATAGTTCTCTACTTATTTATTCTTACTTTATTTTTTTATTAAAGTACTTAACTCAATAAATCTTTTTCTATATAAAAAAGTTCTCAACTTATTCAATCTCTTTCATTTTAAATGATAGTACTCAACTTATTTATACTTCTTCTATTTAAACGAAAGTACTAAATTTGTAAAATCTCTTTCCATTTAAATAAAAATACTCAACTTATAAATTTGTTTACATTTACAAGAAAGTACAAAACTCATTTTTTCTTTTTATTTTTTAAAATTTTCTTTGTATTTGAATAAAAGTTTTCCACCTATAATTTATTATCTATTTGAAAGAAAGTACTCTACCCATTAAGTCACTTTCTATTTAAATAAAATTACTTAACATATTAAATCTCTTTTTATTTTAATAAAAGTACTTTACTCATCAAAAATCATTCCAATTGAATAATAGTACTCCACTCATCAAGTCTCCTTTCGATTAAATATAGGTACTAACCTCATAAAATCTCTTTTCATTTAAATGAAAGTACATAATTTTTTTAATCCTGTTCTAATTGAATGAAGGTAATCAAGACATCATATCTCTTACTTTTTAAATGAAGGAACTTACCACATTAAATCTTTTTTTATTTGATTGAAAATACTTAACTAATCAAATCTCATTCTATTTGAATAAAAGTACTAGACTCATTAAACTCATTCCATTTAAACAAAAGTACTAGACTTATCAAATCCCTCTCTGTTTTAATAAAAGTAATAAACATATCTAATCTCTTTTAATTTGAATGAAAGTACTTGACTTATCCAATCTCTATATGTTTGAAAAAAAACGTAACTTATTAAATCTTTTTCTATTTAAACTAAAGTACTTAACTCAATAAATCTCTTTTTACTTAAAAGAAAATAATCAACTCAAAAAAACTTCTTCTATTTAAATAAAAAAACTCATTTCCTTTTATCTCTTTACATTTAAATAAAAATTTTTATCTTATCACATCGTTCTTTAATTGAAGAAAGGTACTTTACTTATAAATCTCTTTCCGTTTGAATAAAAGAACGGAACTCTTTAAATCCCGTTCTATTTAAATGAAAGTAATAAACAAATTATATCTCTTTCCATTTAAATAAAAGTACTTATGCTATCAAATCTCTTTTTAATTTAATAAAAGTACTAAACATATCAAATCTCTTTTTATTCGAATAAAAGTACTTAAAATAACAGATCTCTTTCTATCATAATTATAGTACTTAACTTATCAAATCTCTTTCTATTTTAATAACAGTTCTTACGACATTAAATCTCAATAAATTAAAATGAAAATATTAAACCTATCAAATCTTTTTGTATTTATAAAAATTTTAAAACTTATCAATTTCCTTATCTATGTGAAAAAAATGTACTTTACACATCAAATCAGTATCTATTTAAATAAAATTTCTTAACATAATAAGTCCCTTTCTATTTGAATAAGAGTACTTCACTTATCATAGATCATTCTAATTGGAAGAAAGAACATAACTAATGCAGTCTCCTGTCATTTAAATAAAGGTACTCAACTTATAAAATTTCTTTCTATTGTAATAAAAGTACTTAAATCATAAAATCCCGTACCATTTAAATGAAAAAAATCAACACATCATATCTCTTTCTTTTTAAATGATAGTACACAACAAATCAAATCTCTGTTCATTTAATGAAAATACTCACATTATTTAATCCCGTTCTATTTAAATAAAAGTATTCAACTAAATATATCTTTTTTTATTTAAATGAAAGTATGTACCTTATAAAAACTCGTTGTATTTAAACTAAGGTACTCAATTCATTAAATCTTTATATATTTGTATAAAAGTACTTAACTTATCATATCTTTATCTATTTGGAAGAAAAAACTCGCCTTATAAAATCTTTTTATATTAAAATAAAATTAATAAACTTAATAAATCTCTTTCCATTTAAATAAAAAATTCCTTAATTAGAAAATCTTTTTCTTTTTGTGTAAAAATACTTAACTTATTTAATCTCTTACTATTTAAAAAAAGGACTAAACGCATTTAATCTCTTCCTATTTGAATAAAAGTACTCAACCTATTAAATTTTTTTCTATTTAAATAAAAGTACTTTACTCATCAAATCTCTTTCTATGTGATTGAAAATACTCTACTTAATAATCTCTTTCCATTAGAATTAAAGTACTATACTCATTAAATCTCATTATATTTCAATCAATGTACTCAACTTATCAAATCTTTTTCTATTTGAATGAAAGTACTAAACTTATTTAATCTCTTTTATTTAGACTGAAAGTTCTTAACTAAACACATCTCTTTCTTCCAAATAAAAGTAATAAACTTAATAAATTTTATTTTATTTAAATAAAGGCATTTCACTTATTGAATCTTTTTTTACCTAAATGAAAGTACTTTACTTATCAAAATTATTATATTAGAATAAAACTACAAAATTCATCAAGTCTCTTTCTATTTAAATAATAGTACTTTACTTCTCCAATCCCTTTTCATTTAAATTAAAATAATTAACCTGTAATATCTCTTTCTATTTAAATAAAAGTACTAAACACATCAAATCTCTTTTTTTATTAAAAATAGTACTTAACTTATTACATCTCTATCTTTTTAAAAGAAAGTACTAACCTAATTCCATCTCTTTATACCAAAAAAAAAGTAATAAACTTATTAAATCTGTTTTTATTTAAATAAAAGTACTGAACTTATCAAATGTCTTTCTCTTTAAATGTAAGTACTATACACATCAAAAATCTTTCTATTTGAATATTAGTACTTAACTTATCAAATCTTTTTCTATTTAAAGAAAGGTACTGAACTAATTAAATCATTTTCCATTTAAATGAAATTACTTTACCTAAACCATCTCTTTCTATTTGAATAAAAGTACTAAACATATCAAATCTTTTTGAATTCTAATGACAGTACCTAACTCTTTAAATCTTTTTTTATTTAAAGAAAATTATTAAACTTATAAAATATATTTGTATTTAAATAAAAGTTTTCAATTTATTAAATATTTTTCCACTAAAAAATAGTACTCTACTCATCAGACTTCATTCTATTTAAATGCAAGTTTATAACTTATTAAATCTCTTTTTATTTAAATAAAAGTACTTTACGTATCAAAAATTAATTTTATTTGAATAAAAGTACTTAATTCAGCCAGTAACTTACTATTTAATAAAAGGTACTTAACTCATAAATTACCGTTCCATTTAAGGGGTTATACGCAGTTGCGAGGCTCAAAAATAACGTTTTTTTACGATTTTTTTGTGAACACAGCTTTTATTTATTAAGTACAAATGATAGTAATTCTGAAAGAGCACACTTTGAAGAATATAATTGTGTATTACTCGTGTCAAAATATTGATGTGCACCGCCTCTGCAGACGATTTCCCGAACGACTTCCAAAAAAAGGTACTCGGCGGTGAGCACGATTTCGTCAGTTTGGATTATTTGAAATAAAAAAAAAAGGTGAATTCTTTTAAAGGATAGATAAATGCAGGTATAGAACAAAGGAATAAACAAAATTTTTATTTTTGACAAAATGGCGGCAATTTGAAAAAAATTTTTCGTTGTTGATGAAAATTTTCGCTCTAAATTGTCAAAAAAAAATAGTAAAAAATTATTTACATTTTATTCCTTCGTTCAATACCTGAAGAATATATCTAAAAAGATTGTAGTATAATTTCAGCCCGATTAGTTGAGCCATCTCTGAGAAATCATGCTCACAGACTCTGAAATGACAGTTTTGAGATAAACGCGTTTAAAGTTTCAGAAATAGTATACACATACTCTGACGTGGCCTTACAAATTCAGGTATATCTCCAAAAGTATTTATCGGATTGACTTCAAATTTTCAGAGAATATACTCAAATATATGTATATTCCGAAAATGAAAAAAAAAAAATACGATTTTTTGAAAATTCTAACTGCGTATAACCCCTTAAGTAAAAGTAATCAACACATCCTATCTCTTTTTATTTAAATGATAGTACTTATATCAATAAATCTTTTTTTATTTGAATAAAAGTACTTAACGCATCAAATCTCTTTCAATTTAAGGAAGTACTCAACTCTTTTATACACATTCTACTTAAACGATAGTATACAAAAATTAGAATCTAATTTCATGCGAATGAAAGTACTCAAATCATAATTTCTCTTTCTATTTAAATGATAGTATTTAACTCATCTTATCTTTTTAAATTTGAATAAAAGTACTGAACTTATTAGATCTTTTTCTATTTAAATAAAAAATCTAATTTATTTATTTTCTTTTTATTTGAATAAAAGTACTTTTATAATTATTATGTTTAATTTAAATTATTCAATAATTATTATGTTTAAATTAAAGTACTTTTTCGTAAGGTCTTTTTTCATTTAAATAAAACTACTTTACTTATTAGATACCGTTCTATTTGAATGAAAGTAATTACTAAGTCACATCTTTTTCTTTTTAAATGATTGTACTCAACAAATCAAATTTTTTCTTATTTGCATAAAAGTACTTAACTCATCAAATATTTTTCTATTTTAATAAAAGTACTTAACTTATCAAATCCTTTTCTGTTTAATTGTAAGTACTTAACTCAGTAATATCTCTTTATTTTAAAATGAAAGTACTTAGCTTATAAAATTTCTTTCTATTTCAATGAAAGTACTTAACACATAAAATCTTTTTTCATTTGAAATATAGTACTCAACTCATTATATCTCTTTCTACTCGAATAATAGTGCTCAAATCATATATACTATTTCTAGTTGAACGAAAGTACTCAACTCATTTATACTTTTTCCATTTGAACGAAAGAAGGCAACTTATAAGATCTCTTTGCTAATTAATGAAAGTACTTAACTTATCATATCTTTTTCCATTTAGGTATACGTACCTAAGTCATTAAATCTTTTTTAATTTGAATAAAAGTACTAAGCCTATTAAAAGTATTTTTATTAAAGGACAGTATTTAACTGATTTATTCTCTTTCTAATTTTGTATTAAAGTACAAAACTACATAAATCTTTTTCTATTTAATAGAAAGTACTGAATCCATTAAATCTCTTTTCGTTAAAATAAAATTAATAAATTATTTCTGAGTCTTTCTATTTAAATAATAGTATTTACCGTTTTAAATCTCTTTCCAATTAAAGGAAGTACTTAACTTATATATAATCATTTCATTTAGGCAAAAGTATTCAAACATTAGAATCTCATTCCATTTAAATAAAAGTACTAAAATCATAATTTCTCTTTATATTTAAATGAAAGTATTTAACTAATTCAATCTTTTTCTATTTGAATAAAAATACTAATCTTATTAGATCTTTTTCTATGTAAATGACAGTACTTAACTTAATTATTCTCTTTTTATTTTTATATTAGTGTACGCAACTCTATAAATCTTTTTATTTTTAAAAAAAAGGACTTTACTCATTAAATCTCTTTTCATTAAAATAAAAGTACTCGATTAATCAAATTCCATTTAATTTAAATAAAAGTAATCTACACATTTTTTTTTTTTTATTAAAAAAAAAATACATAACTGATTAAGTCTATTTCAATTTCGATTTAAGTACTCAACTTATCAAACCTCTTTTAATTTTAATGACAGTACTTTACTCATTAAATCTCTTTTTATTTCAATGGAAGTAATAAACTCTACAAATCCCTTTGTACTTGATTAAAAAATTTACCCTTTTCTAAATAATTTTCTACTTAAAAAAAATTCTTCACACATAATATTTTTTTCTATTTAATAAAAAACCGAACTTATTAAATCACTTTTTTTTGAATAAAAAAACTTCACCTATCCTAAATCATTATATTTGAATAGAAATACTTAATTCATTAAGTCTATTGCAATTTAAATAAATGTTCCTAACTTATCATATCTATTTTAATTTGAATGAAACTACTTTACTCTTTAAATCTCTTTTTATTTAAATAAAAGTACTTTACTCATCCAATCTCTTTCTATATGAATAAAAGCACAAAACTTATCAAATCTTTCTCTATGTAAGTGACAGTACTTAACTTATTAAATCTCTTTCTATTTTAATATAAAGAAACCTTGCTTAATAAATCTTTTTTTCCGTAGAAAAATGTTTTTATATAATTAAATTTCTTTTTACCTAAATGAAAGTAATCAACTCATTTATTCTTTTTTAAATAAAATAAGAGTACTTAACTTATAAAATCTATTTACATTTGAAAGAATGTACTAAATTTATTAAATCTCTATGTATTTGGATAAAAGTTATAAACTCATAAAATCTTTTTCTATTTAAAAAAAAGTACTTAAATCATTAGATCTCTTTCCATTTAAGTGAAAGTACTCAACTCATTTAAGCTTTTTCCGATTAACGACAGTACTCAATTTATTAAATCTTTTTTTTTTTTGAAGAAAGGTACTACACAGGTCAAAACGCATTTCATTTGAATGAAAGTACCCAATTATTCAAACCCTGTTTAATTTGAAAAAATTATTTTCTTTTATTTATTTAAAAGTATCCAACTTATTAAAACTCTTTCTTTGTAAATAAAAGCACTTAATTTATTAAATCTCTTTTATTTGAATAAAAGTACTTCACTCATCAAAAACCATTATATTTGAATAAAAGTACCTTACTTATGAAGTCTCTTTCTATTTAAATACAGGAACTAACCTCATCAAGTCTTTTTTTATTTGAATGAAAGTACTTCACTCAACAAATCTCTTTTTATTTGAATAAATGTACCAAACTTATTAAATTCTTTTTTATTTAAATGATAGTACTCAACTTATAAAATCACTTTCATTTTGAAAGAAAGTACTCATCTCAGAAAATCTTTTCAATTTAATTTAAAGTACTAAACCTAATAAGTATTTTTTCATTTAATTAAAAGTACTTAATTCATTAAGTCTCTTTTTATTCGAATGAAAGTACTAAACTTATAAAATCTCTTTTTATTTGAATAAAAGTACATAACTCATCTAAGTTCTTTCAAATTGAATTATAGTACCTAAATATAAATCTCATTTTATTTAAATAAAAGTAATCGACTTATTCAATCTCTTTCGATTTAAATAAAAAAACTCAATAAATCAAATCTCTTTTTATTTAAATTACTCTGCCTAATTTATCAAATTTTTTTTGCATTTTAATGAAAGTACTAATTTTATTAATTCGTCTTTCAATTAAATAAAAGTACTAAACTCAACAAATCTCTTTCTTTTTTAATGAAAGTATCAAACAAAATAAATCTTTTTCCTTATGAATGTAAGTAACTAAATAAATAAATTTTTTTTATTTGAATAAAAGTAAAAAAATTACCCAATCTTTTTCACTTGTTACAAAATAACTCAACTTATAAATCTTTTTCTATTAAAATGAAAGTAACTAACCTATCTAATCTCTTTTTATTAGATTAAAAGTACTTAATTCATTAAAACATTTTAAATTATATCGAAAGTATTTAACTTATTTAATCTTTTTTTATTTCAATGAAAGTTCTCTAGTCATTTAATCGATTTCTATTTAAATAAAAGTAACAATCCTATCAAATCTTTTTCTATTCAAATCAAAGTACCTTTCTTATTATACCTCTTTTCGAATGAATAAATGAACTGACAATTTATATTTTTCTCTATTTAAATAAATGTACATAAAACTTTAAATCTTTTTTTATTTTATTGAAAGTACTTAATTCAATAAATTTCCTTTTATTTGAAAGAAAGTACCCAACTAAAAAGATATCTTTCCATTTTAATAAAAGTCTTGAATTTATTAAATCTCTTTCCATTTAAAGTAAAGTACTTAACATCATAAATCTTTATCTCTTTTATTAAAAGTACTTAATTTATCAAGTGTCTTTCTATTTAAATAAAAGTACTTTATTCATAAAATATTTTACTCATTTCCTGAAATTACTAAACTCATCAAGTCTTTTTCTATTTAAATAAAAGTAACTAACTTATCAAATCTCTTTTTATTTGTTTAAAAGTACTTAAATTATTAAATTCAGTTCCATTTTAACGCTAATATTCAATTTGTCTAATCTTTCTCTATTCCAATGAAAGTACATTATTCATTAAATTGTTTTCTATGTAAGTAAAAGTAGTTAGCTTATATATCTCTTTCTACTTAAATAAAAGTACTTAACTTATCAAATTTCACACAATTTAAATGACAGTTCTTAACTCATCTAATCTCTTTTCATTTAAATAAAAGTACTCAACATAATAAATCTTTTTCAATTTAAATGATAGTACTGACCTTTTAAGTCTTATTCAATTTTTATGACTGCTTTCAGCTCTTTAAATCTCTTTTCATTTAAATGAAAGTACCAGAAAAATAAAATCTCTTTCTATTTAAATGAAAGTTGCAAACCTATTAAGTTTCTTTTTATTTGATTGAATGATCTCAATTCATTAAATCTCTTTCCATTTAAACGATAGTACTTAACTCATCAAATCTGTTTCTATTTATATGAAAGTATCTTATTCATTAATTCTCTTTCTATGAGAATAAAAGTAATAAACTTATTAAGTTTCTATTTATTTAAATAAAAGAACTTAACATAACAATTCTATTTTCATGTGAATGAAAGTTTAAAACCTAATCAAATTCTTTCTATTAAAATAAATGTACTTAACTCATCAAATCTTTTTCTATTTAAATAACAATACTAAACTAATTAAATATCTTTTCCTGTAAATAAAAGTACTTAATTAAATAAATCTTATACTAATTGAATAAGTGTACAAGTTTCATAAAATCTCTTTTTATTTGAAAAAGAATAATTAACTTATTAAGGTTTTTTTTATTTAAATAAAGTATTAAACTCAAAATCTTTTTCCATTAGAATAAAAGTACTTAACTCAAAAAATCATTTTCTATTTGCTTGAAAGTATTAAACCTAATTAATGTCTTTCTATTTGATTGAAAGTAATTAATTGAATAAATCTCTTCATATTAAAATTAAAGTATTTAATTTATTAAATTTTTTCGATGTAAATAAAAATAATCTAATCATTAAATCTTTTTTTATTTAAATGAAAGTACTCTACTCATCAATTCTATTTCCATTTAAATAAAAATACTGAACTTTTCAAATTTTATTGCATTTAAATAAAAGTAATTAACTTATTAGATATCTTTTTATTTGAATAAAAGTATTCAATTTATGAAATTTTTTTCTATTTGAATGAAAGTACACGACTTGTCAAATCTCTTTCAAATTGTAGAAAAGTACTTAATTTATCAAAATTTCTCTTATTAGAAGAAAAGTACTAAACTTATTATATTTCTTTAATTATAATATAAAATTACTCTTCTAATTAGATCTCTTACCATGTAAATAAAAGTACTCAACTAATCATATCTCCTTCAATATTGGAAGAAGTACTCAACTCATCAAATCTCTTCATATATAAACGAAAGTATTAAACTCATCAAATTTTGTTCTGTTTAAATGAAACTACCTAACTCATCGAATCTCTTTCCATTTAAATGAAAGTAACTTACTCATTAAATCTCTTCTTATCTGATTAAAAGTACTCAATTGATTAAATCTCTTTTTTATTTAACGAGAGTACTCAACTTTTTATGTCTTTTTCTATATGAATTTAAGTAATTGACATATCAAATCTTTTTTTATTTGAATAAATGTACTAAAACTATTAAAACTCTTTCTATTTAATTTAAAGTACTCATCTTATTAATTCTTTTTCTATTTGAATGAATGTACCTAACTCATTAAAGTCCTTTCTATTTGAATGAAAGTAATCAATTTATCAAATCTCTTTTGATTTGAATTAAAAAACCCAACAAATCAAACCTATTTCTATTTGAACGAAAGCACTCAATTTATCAAATCTCTTTGCATTTAAATAAAAGTACTAAACTTATTTAATCTTTTTCTATTTAAAGAAAGGCTATAACTGATCAAATCTTCTTCTACTTTAATAAAAGTACTAAACAAATCAAATCTCTTTTAATAGAAATGAATGTAACTAGCTCATCAAAACTCTTTTTATTTGATTTGAATTACCTAATTCCTTAAAGCTTTTTTCATTTTAACGAAAGTATTAACTTATCAAATCTTTTTCTGTTTAAATATAAGTACGTAAATCAAGAAATCATTTTCTATTTAAGTAAAAGTACTAAGCTTATAAAATCTCATTTCATTTAATATTAAGTACAATACTCATCAAATCCCTTTCTATTTGAATAAAAGTACACGACTTATTAAATCTCTTTCTATTTTTATGAAAGTACTTAACTTATAAATTTTCTTTTTATTTGAATAAAAGTACTTTATTTATCAAGTCTCTTTCCATTAAATTAAAATTACACAACTAAATAAATCTCTTACCATTTTAGTGAAAATACGTAACTCATCAAATCTCTTTTTATTTGATTGAAAGTACTTAATTCCTATAATCTCTTTTTGTTTTCACGAAAGAACTAAACTTATTAAATCTTTTTCTGTTTAAATATAAGTACGTAACTCATCATATTTTTTTCTTTGAAATAAAAGTACTGAGTTTATCTATTTTTATTTCATTTAAATTTAAGTACTCTACGTATCAAATTTCTTTCTATTTGATTGAAAGTACACTACATATCAAATCTCTTTGTATTTGTATGAAAGCACTTAACATATGCAATTTCTTTTCATTTGAATAAATGTACTCAATATATCAAATCTCCTCCTGTTTTAATAAAAGTATGTAACAAATTAAATTTTTTTCTACTTAATTTAAAGTATTTAAAACTTTAAATCTCATTCTATTAATTTGAAAGTTTAAAACTCATGAATTCTTTTTCTATTTGAATGCAAGTATTTAACTCATCAAATCTTTTACTATTTTAATATAATTTGTTGTGTATTCTGCGCAACGAGTAAGTAGGGCGGAGCGCCAGAGCGTGTACGGCCCTACTAAGGCGTAATACACGTGTGACAAAGCAGTGAACTATTTATATTGCGAAATACTACATCATTTAATCTCGGCTAGCGACAAGCTGGTCACCGCGTCTACAAATGTATTAAGAATAACTGCTACAGAAAGTGCAAGAGCAGGCATCATGAGTTGTTACATGTGAACAAGGCTGTTACAGAATGTGCAACAACGGGCATCACGAGTTTTTGCGTTCGGACGGCATCGGCAATGCAGAATGCAGACGTAGAGCTTCATCACTCGCAAACACCCACGCTGTTACTAACTGCAGTGGTTCACTTGCTTGATCGCGACATAAGGCCGCACGAGTGTCGTGTGCTCCTTGATTTGGGTTCCGAAGCACATTTTTTAACAATCCGGTTCGCGAATCTTCCGCAAATAGCCAAACATGACGTGAACGTACCCATTTCTAGCGTAAACCAAACGGAAACTAGAGTTAAGCAGGCAATCCTAGCAACGTTAAAAACCCGAACAGAAAATTATGCGGTAGCAATACAATTCTTATTATTACTAACTGTAACGAATAGGTTGCCTTTGCAAAGAATTCCGCGAGAAGAATTGACAATACCGGCAGGATCCAGTTAGCAGATCCTAAATTTTTTAAGTTATCGAATATCGACGCGATTCTCAGTGTCGAGATTTTTGCTTCACTATAGCGCGTAGGACAGAGCATAAGGTTAAATGAAAATTTAATATCACAAGAAACTGTACTAGAATTGCTCGTTGTAAGCACAGGAGCCACGCGTACTCCGTAGAGCGATAATTGCCACAAGCAACGGTAGATTTTAACTCAAAATGAGAAAAATTTTGGAATATTGAAGAAGTAGCTGAGAGTAGTAATTAGTCGCACGAGGAAAATTTGTGCGAACCACATTATAAAAACCACACGCGACAGGATGATACATACAGATATATAGTGAGACTGCCATTTAAGGAAGAAAATCAGTTAGGAGATTCGTATACGAGCGCGATACGAATTATTCTTATTTATTAATTATCATTATCGCGCAAGCCAGAAATTAGAAATGAATACATTAAATTCTTATCCGAATTTAAAGAACTAGGTCACATGACAAGGATAGAAGGGGGATTTCACGAAGTAAGATTCTATTTACCGCATCATGCTGTATTGAAGCATACTAGTCTTACGACCTAATTGCGAGTAGTGTTCGATGCGTCGCAAAAACCAGCAACAGAAAATCTTTAAACAACGTATTAATCATTAGCCCAACTGTACAGGAGGATCTGTTTTCACTTTTAGTAAGATTTTGTTCACGCGCTATCGCTATTACCGCGGAAATTGCGAAGAGGTATCAGCAGATAATGATTGTCCCGCGCGATCACAAGTACCAAACTATACTTTGGTGTCGACAGGAAAATGAGCTTGTGAAAGCATATAGATTAAATACAGTAACTTATGGAGCCGCCTCCGCGTCGTTCTTAGCAACGCGTATTTTACATCAATTTACGAGCGACAAAGTTCTCACATTCCCAAAAGCTGCTATCGTTCTTAAAGAAGATTTCTCTGGGGACGACTTTTTAACCGGAGCGCGTACGGTTAGGGAATCAAAGCAAGTCCGCGACGAGGAAATAAGGATAACCGCAGGGGCAGGAATGCATTTGCGGCAATACGCGTCAAATTTCGCCGAGATTCTAAAGGACTTAGATACCGCAGATAATAACATCGTAAATTTAGATTCGTCAGGCACGGTAAAAACATTAGGTATTAATTGGAACGCGGCATAAGATAACATAGGCTATACAGTAAAGCGAGCAGCTGATCCATCGAAGGTTACTAAGCGCGTTATATTGTCCGAAATTTCGCAGGTATACGACCTGCTAGGTTTATTAGGACCGGTATTAATCAACGCAAAAATGATGATGCAACGGCTATGGCAATTAAAGTCAACGTGGGACGAAAATGTCCCAGCCGATATATATAAAATATAGCTAGAGTTCCGCCAAAATCTTCACACGCAAAGGAAGCTACTCCATTCGAACTATTTAGGCGGTACCCCTAGTTCGTAAGATTGAAGCGCCTTATCGCGCATTGCGCTAGATTTGCACGTAAATCGCGCAATATAAAAGAGAAAAGAATAATAAGTAAGTTAACAGTAGACGAATGGAAAGGCGCGAAAGTAATCTCTATTAGATTGATACAGAAAGAAGCATTTCCCAAAATCATCAAATTTATCTAGTCCGAAAAAGAGGTTTGCGCATCATTCTCCGTACTTAGCCCGCTTGTAGACAATTTAGGAATATTGAGAGTTAGAGGTAGATTGGCAAGGAGCAACTTGCCATACGAGCAAAGGCATCTTGCATTATTACCGAAAGACCATACATTGACAGACGCGATAATACGCGGGAAGCACTATCAAATAGGGCACGGTTGTACGCAAGTTACTATAAACGCATTTCGCGAATCGTTTTGGCCAATAATTAGGTGAAGCAAAGTTAAACGCGTAATATATAAATGCATTACTTGTCGACGTTCAAAAGCCGCTACGCCGCAATATTCAATAAGTGATCTATCTGCTAGTTGTCTCCTACTAAATCGTCTGTTTCTCCACATTTGCGTGGACTTTTTCCGACCGTTATTCATCAAGGAAAAGCCACATCGGAACCGTTGTCGTGCTAAAATATATGTGGCGGTGTTCGTCTGCTTTAGCATAAAGGCGGTTAATTTAGAACTCGTGAATGATTTAACGACTGAAGCATTTTTAGCAGCTTTGCGTAGATTTATTGCACGCCGTGGAAAATTTTCGGACATATATTTCGACAACGCGACTAATTTCGTAGGTGCGGCGAACGAACTAGAATCACGCGTCTCGCGAAGTTTGGTAAATGAAGGGATCAAGTAGCATTTAATCCCACCACGTTTCCCCTATTTAAGAGGCTTATAAAAGGCGGCCGTACAATCAATTAAATACCATTTAGTTCGAATTATAGGCGATACATTGCTATCTTACAAGGCATTATTAACATACGTCCTCGAGATACAGGCAATTCTTAACTCGTGTACTATCACGCTTTTCTCTAATGACCCGAATGATTTGCGCGCTCTTACACCTTGACATTTTTTAATTGGGAATTCGTTTACGAATATGAAAGAGGACGAATACAGGGATATACTATCCGGGCGTCTTTCGCAATAGCAGCACGAACAGCAGATGAGACAGCATTTTTGAAACCGATGTAATAAAGAATATTTGAACGAGCAAACGGTCCGTAAAAAATGGCACAGAGGCACAGCATACAAAATGAGCCTGGGTACGCTAGTCATCCTGCAAGAAGATAATATAATAGCTATTAGGACGTTTCGCGGAAATACATAAAAGAGCTGACAGTATAGCACGCGTGGCGAGAGTAAAAACTGCCAACGGTCTTGTAAAGCGCGGTATTAAACGTCTTTCTTCTTTGCCAAGCGTTTTATAAAAAAAAAAAAAATTTTTTTTTTGTAATTTAGTAACGTTAATTACTGAATGTGTACTGTAATATGCGGTTAGCAGTATGTATATAGTTTATAATTTGTATTTACGTGTGTGCATTTTTTTTAAATTTTCAACAATGCCTGTTCAATGGCGGTGGGGTATGTTGCGTATTCTACGCAACGAGTGAGTAGGGCGAAGCGCTGAAGCGTGTACAGCCCTGCTAAGGCGTAAAACACGTGCGACAAAGCTGTATCGTTTTTTTTTGGTAGTAAATACGGTAGAGACAAGATGTTTGCAAGGGCTCCTTTTTTCTACTAGCTCGCGTTCTCCCACTACATGTATTACGCCAATCACATTCATCGCTCGAGATTCATTTAACGTATAAAAGCTAAGACTTGCAAAAACTACTTCAAAGAGAACTATTTTTATTGCGCAATACTACATCATATAAGTTCAGCCAGCGACAAAGGAACAAAGGCGGTCATGCACGTTGCAAGAATTGTCCTGATTTGTACGGATTCTTTGTCAACGTTTCAACCAGGGTTTTTATGCTGAAAGGCTTTTTCATGACGAGCCAAATAAAGCGTACTTCTTAGTACTGGCTATGCTCAAATATATTTGTTATTGTGTTTCATTTTTTTATCGTCCTTTCCATTAATAAACAATCTCGATATCAACCGTGAGAAGATTTTTCCAATCAGTACAATCTACTAAAGTACTGATTAAGGAACCAGTCGTATCAAGAACAGTACTAAACATATCAAATCTCTTTCCATTTTAATTAAAGTACTCATCTTATTTATTCTCTTTCAATTTGTTTGAAAGTACTGTAAATATCTTATTTCCTTTTATTTGAATAAAAGTACTTAATTCATCAAATTTCTTGGCATTTGAATGAAAGTACTAAATTAAATTAATCTCTCCTTATTTGAAATAAAGTACTAAACTAATCAAATCTCTTTCCATTTGAATGAAAGTACACGACTTATCAAATCTCTTTCTATTTCAACGAAAGTACTGTACACATTATATATCTTTTTACTTTAAAGATAGTACTAAACTCATCAAATTTCTTTTTATTTGAACGAAAGTACTAATAACATTAAATATCTTTCCATTTAAAGCAAAGTACTTTACTTATCAAAACTCTTTCTATTAAATAAAAGTACTTTACTAACTAAATCTCTTTCTATTTGAATAAAAGTACTAAGGTCATTATATATTTTTTAAATTTAAAAAAAGCTTTAAACACATCAAGTCTCTTCTTATTTGAATAGAAGTACTTAACTCAATAAATCTCTTTTCATTAAAATTAAATTACTTAACTTATTAAATTTCTATCCATTTAAAAGAAAGTACCTTAAAATATGAAGTTTCTTTTTATTTTTATTAAAGTACTTTATTTATAAAATCTCTTTTTATTTGAATTAATGTACTCAACGCTTTAAATCTCTTCTTATTTATATGAAAGTAATAAACGCATTGAATCTCTTTCTATTTAAGTAAAAGTACCTAAACTATCAAATCTTTTTCTTTTTGAATAAAAGTAATTACCTCATCAAATCTCTTTTAATTTGAATTATATAGGACTTTACTCATTAAATCTTAATAATTTAGAATGAAAGTACTCAAAATATCAAATCTCTTTCTATTAAGATGAAAGTACATAAGTAAAAAAATCTCTTCCTACTTGATTTGATGTACTAAACTTAATAAATTTCTTTTTGTTTAAATAGAAAAACTTCACAAATTAAATAGCTTTCTGTTAGAATAAAAGTACTAAACTCATCAAATTTAATTCTATTTGAATAAAAGTACTTACCTAATCAAATTTTTTTCTATTTAAATAAAAGTCCTCAACTTTTTAAATCTTTTTTGATTTGAATTTTGATACCTAACTAATTAAATCTCTTTCTATTTGATTAAAAGTACTCAACACATTAAATCTCTTTTCATTTAAATAAAAGTACTCTATTTAACAAATTACTTTTCTTTTAAATAAAAGTACTCAACTTAGAAAATCTTTTATCCTTTAAATAAAAGTCCTTAACTCAATAAATCTCTTTCGATTTAAATGAAAAAACCCTACACATCAAATATCTTTCCGAATAAATGTATGTGCTTAATTAATCCAATTTCTTTGCATTTTAATGAAAGTACTAAACTCGTTAAATCTGCTTCCATTAAAATAAACGTACTTAACACAACAAATCTTTTTTTATTTGAATTAATGTATTTAAAAAAATGAATTTCTTTCTAAATAAATGAAATTAACTAACTTTTTAAATCTCTTTTTATTTAATTAGAAGTACCTAACTCATTAAATCTCTGTCTATTTAAATGAAAGTACTCTACACACCAAATATCTTCCTATGTAAATAAAAGTACCTAACTATACAAATCTCTTTTCAATTGAATAAAGTATTCAACTTAAAAAATCTCTTTCTATTTGTATAAATTACTTAACCTATCAAAGTTTTTCTATTTGAATGAAAGTACTCAACTTATCCAATCTCTTTCGATTTAAATGAAAAAATCTAACACATTTAATCTTTTTCTATTTAAATGAAAGTTCTCAGTTCACAATATTTATTTGCTTTTAAATATAAGTACTAAATTTATTAAATCTTTTTTTTTTAAATAAAAGTAGCAAATTTAACAAATTTCTTTTCATTTGAATGAAAGTTCCTCACAAATAAAATTTCTTTTTCTTTGAATTAAAGAGACTAAATCGTCAAATTTCTTGTTATCTGATTAAAAGTACTAAATACATAAAACTATATTTAGATTCAATGAAAGTACTTAACTAATTAAATCTTTTTCTATTTAAATAAAAAAATCAAAAACTTTAAATCTCTTTCTATTTAAATAAAAACACTTAATTTATCGAATCTTTTTTTATATGAATAACAGTACTAAACTTACTAAATTTCTTTTCTATTTAAATTTAAATACTTAACTCATTATTTCTTTTTCCATTTAAATAAAAGTACCTAACTCATTAAACTTCTTTCTATTTGAATGAAAATACCTAACTAATCAAGTCTCTTCCCATTTAAATAAAATTGCCTTATTTATCAAATCTTTTTCTATTTAAATAAAAGTACTTAACTTATAAAATCCTGCTCCTAATAAATAAAAGTTCTCAACACATCATATCTCTTACTTTTCAAATGAAAGTACTCATCACATCAGATATCTTTTTATATGAATGAAAATACTTAACTATTCAAATCTCTATCAATTTAAATAAAAATACTTAAATCATTAAATTTCTTTTGATTTAAATAAAAGTACTTAACCTATTGAATGTTTTTCTATTTAAATAAAAGTACTTAGCTCATCAAATCTCTTTCTATTTGATTAAAAATACTCTACTCATTAATCTCTTTCCATTTGAATTAAAGTACTATACTCATTAAATCTCTTTCCATTTGAATGAATGTACTTAACTTATCTAATCTCATTTCATTTAATTAAAAGTACATACTTCATCAAATCCCGTTCCATTAAAATAAAACTAATAAACACATTTAATCTTTTTTTATTTAAATAAAAGTACACAGCTTAATAAATCTATATCCATTTCAATTAAGGGGCAAACCTAGTGTAAAATTTCCAAAAAATCAATTATTTTTTTTTTTTATATTTCGATAGGTTATATCTTTAAAAATAACATACTAAAATTTTAAATCGATATCTTAAATAGTTTTTGAGTTACAGCCATTTAAAAGAGTAGCCGCTCGGCAGTTAGGTAGTATCATTTTATCTTTAAACGCGTTCTTCTCGAAACAGCATTTTTCGAATTTGCTGGAGTGATTACTCAGAGACAAATAATTTGATCGCTATAAAATTTTTTTTACATCTTCTCTATATAGTTCTCCATACGATGACCCTCCAGTTTTTTGATCTGATCAAAAATCGGAATTTGGTAGGCCAAAAACGACCAAAATTTTGGGTAAAATTGAACTTTTTTTTTCAACATGCCGCAATTTTGTCAATTTTTGATTTTTTTGTTCGCCCAAAGGTCATCGTACAGACAATATGTTTTTGTTTAACGAGAAATTTTTTTTTTTTGGCTTTATCAACAGAGAAGGCTGCAATCACTCCAGCAGTAGAGGACCTTTTTTTTTTGGCGCCGCCGGAGATCGCGTGTTATTTCAAAAATATTTAATATATTATTCCAAAAATTTTACTGTGTATTCTCAAAACATGTATAAATAGACCCCCAAAATTTTAAAACGATTGAATAACTAGTTTTTTTTTTTAATTCCAAATAATCGCCTTTTTTTTGGCTGTCACACTAGGTGTGCCCCTTAATGTACTGAACTCATGTAATCTTTTCCATTAGAATGACAGTACTTCACCCAACAAATCTCTTTCTATTTGAATGAAATTACTCAAGTCATCAATTCTCTTTCTGTAAGAATAAGAGTACTACACTTATATTATATTGCTTTATTTTAATGAGAGAAATTAACTGATCAGTTTCTTTCTATTTAAATAAAAGTCTTTAATTTATTAAATCTCTTTCTATTTAAAGAAAAGTACTTAACATTATAAATCTTTCTCTATTTAAATAAAAGTACTTAACTAATCAAGTATGTTTCTATTTGAATAAAAGTACCTAATTCATTAAATTTTTTTCACTTTTAATGAAATTACTAGCCTCATTTAGTTTTTTTCTATTTAAATGAAAGTAACTTACTTATCATATCTATTTTTATTTGATTGAAAGTTCAAATTTTATTAAATCTCTTTTATTTTTGTTGAAAGTACTCAACTTATCAAATCACTTTCGATTTAAATAAAGAAAACCTAACATATAAAGTCTCTTTCTATTTAAATAAAAATACTTAATTTACCAGTCTTTTTTGCATTTTAATTAAATTACAAAATTAAATAAATTTTTTTTAATTTAATAAAAGTACCAAACTTATTAAATCTCTCTCTATTTAAATAAATGTTTCAAACAAATAAAATCTCTTTCCATTAGAATAAAAGTAACTTACTTATCAAATTCCTTTATATTGGAATAATAGTACTCAACTCATCAAATCTCTTTCCAATTAAAGAAAAGTATTATACACATAAGATTTTTTTTTATTTGAATTAAGTACCCCACCTAATAATTTTTTTTTAATTTTAAATGCAGTAATTAAAATAATAAATCTTGTATTATTTAAAAAAAAGTACTTCACTTATTTAATCTCTTTCCATTTAAATGAAAGTACTGTACTCATTTATACTCTTTCCAATAAACGACAGTACTTAACTTATTAAATCTTTTTCTATTTAAAGGAAGGTACTTAACTGAAAAAATCGCTTTTTATTTAAATAAAAGTTTTTAATTTATCAAATCCCGTTCCATTTGAATAAAACAAATCAACACAATAAATCTTTTTTTATTTAAATGACAGTTCTCAACTTATCAAATCTCTTTTCATTTGAATAAAAGTTCTAAACTCATCAAATCCCGTTTTATTTATGTTAAAGTAATCATTACATCATATCTCTTTCTTTTTAAATAAAAGTACATAAGACATCAAATCTCTTTCTATTTAAATAAAAGTTCTTAAATTATTAAATCTCTTTCTATTTAACTGATAGTATTCAACTCATCAAATATCTTTTAATTTAAATGAAAGTACTATACCTATCAAATCTCTTTTTATTTGAATAAAAGTACTAAATTTATCAAAAATATTAAAGTCTTAAAGGGAGTTATAAACGGTTAATAAATCTTATAACCAATTATTTAGAACTAGTTGTACATTTCGTCCCTTACTGGGGACCTCATCAGCAACTAAAAAATTTTTATTATGACTTGTTTGTAGATATTACAATAAATTTTAATTTTTTTTTACTTTGACCATTTAGTTCACGTGTCAATACATATTATCATTTTTACAGAGTCATACATTACAATAAAACTTAACATATTACAATACAATTTGGTTTTAAAACACCTTATCTTATCACACGTGTTAAAATACTAATTCTATCTAGACTAGTGTTTAATAACCTAGGAATCTCAGTATTATAATATCCTCTATTTGTGTGTCCTGTTATGATAATTTAATTATAAAATTTCATTATAGATGTTGTTAAGATTGTTCGTGTCTGTCCTATAGTTAACTGTATTGTTATTTGATGTATGGTAAATTTCGCTTATGTTCCTCTTGTACCAGTTGTCTTCTCTGTCTAAATTAGTTGTATCTTTAAACTTGAACTAGTGTCTTGTCTTAAAATTGTGTTCGGCTAACAAAGTAGTATTATTTTTTTGAACATTTGTAGGTTCACGATTATTCCTATGTTTTTCTATTTTTTTTTTTTATTTCTGTTTGATTTGCCCTATGTAACATTTGTCACATTCACATGGTATTTTTTAAACTAAGTTCTATTGTTCTAGTTTATTAACCTTGTCCATTAGTTCTGTAAATATTAAATGTAGTTTTACTAGATTATAAAATACTAGTTTAAATTAGTAATTTTAAAACATTTATTCATTTTATTTGAAAAAAATTTGATAAACGGAAACTTAATAATTTTTTTGCTGTTCTGTTTTTCTTTCTAAATTTTATCTATTTTAAACTTATTAAACACCATGTGAATAAGACTCGTTCGGAAATTATTTTTTAACATTAGTTCTATTATTTTCTTATTTTCGATATGGAATTTCTTCCTATTTAATGTCAGTGCTCTAAATAATAAACCTTTAATGACCCAAATTTTTTGGCTCCAGGGATGATTCAAATTATAATTTATACATCTACCAGAGCTTGTAGGTTTAACATACCAGTTCGTTACAATAAAACCGTCTTTGTTTCTAATAATATTCATATCCAGGAAGAATAAGGTTCCATTATTCTCTACCTTCATTGTGAATTGGATGTTATTATTGAAACTATTAAAGGTCTTTAGTATTTAGTCCATTCTATCTTTAGGTATTGCTGTGACAACGTCATCAACATAATTCTTCAGGAAAGGAACTGGAAAGTGTTACGAGCCTTTAATCTTTTTTAAGATATAATTCATCACTCGATTGGCTAGCACTATGCTTGCTGGATTACCCATGCAAGAGCTATCCATTTGTTGGTAGAAAGACCAGTTGAACTGATAGTAGCTCGATTCGAAACAAAATTGTAATAGTTCAACCAAGATATTCATCAAGACTTTTATAAATTTGGCAAGTTCTTTTTTAACTTCATTGATTGTTTTTAGGACCAGTCCTTTTAGAATGTTGGTAAAAAGGGAGATAAGATCCAAAGACAAAATTATGTATCCTTCTGGTAATTTTATTTCTACTATAAACTCAGCAAATTCAATCGAATTTTTGATGGAAAAAACAAGATTGTTAGAGATAAATTTTGTGTTACGCCTAATGTACAAATATTGCTAATTTATAGCACGATGACCCTTTAGAACTAACACCCGGCTTAAAGCACATTCTTTTTTGTGAGTTTTCCCTAATCTATACAGTTTTGGCGCAGCTAAATTGTAAGATCTCAGGTTTTTTCCTATTTGTTCTGAGAACATGAATTCATTTTTTAAATTAATTATTAAATTATTCGCCAATTTTTTAAATTTGTTAGTAGGATCCTTGCCTAATATACTGTATGTGTTTCTATCTTCCTACAGTTTTTCCATTTCTTTGATGTATTCCTCCTTTTTTATGATAACTGTACTTTTTCCTTTATCTGGTCTTGTTATTATTAAGTTCGGATTCTGTTTTAAGAAACGTTTTGTTGTTGGATAGTTTTCTTTTGTTTCATTCTTCCATTGTTTTTGGTTTTTATATTTTAGTATTTATTTAATTCATCAAATCCTGTTCCATTTAAATAAAAGTAATACCCACATTGTATTATTTTCTATTTAAATAAAAGGTCATAACTTATTAAATATTGTTTCATTTCAATTAAAGTACTAAACTCCTCAAATCTCTTTTAATTTAAATTAAAGTATTAAACTTATCTAATCTATTTGTATTTTACTAAAAGTTCTTAACTTATAAAATATTTTTCCATTTAATAAAAAGTACTTTACTCATCAAATCATTTTCTATTTAAGTTAAAGAACTCGACTTATTAAATCATTTTTTATTTAAATAAAAGTACTTCATTCATCAAAAATCAATAAAGTTAAATAAAAGTATTTAATTTATCAAGTCACTTTCTATTTAAATAAAGGTACTAAACACAGCATATCTCTGTCTATTTAAATGAAAGTACACAACTCATCAAATTTTTTTTTATTTAATTTTAAGTACTCAACTCATCAAATTTTTTTTTATTTAAATAAAAGTACTTAACTCATCAAATCTCTTTCCATTTGAATGAAGGTACTAAACTCATCTGATCTCTCTCTATTTATATAAAAGTAATCAACTCATTAAATTTCTTTCTATTTGTATGAAAGTACTCATCACATCAAATCTCTTTTAACTTGAATAAAAGTACACAACTAATCAAATCTTTTTCTATCTTAATAAAAGTACTCAATTTATCAAATCTCTTTTCATTTTAATAAAAGTACCTAACTTATTAAATCTGTTTCTGTTTAAATCGAAGTACTAAGCTTATTAAATATTTTTCTATTTGAATGAAAGTACTTAGTTCATTTAAACTCTTTCTATTTAAATAAAAGTACTTAATTTATTAAATCTCTTTCTATTTGAAGGAAAGTACTCAACTTATTTACACTCATTCCATTTAGGTGAAAGTACAAAAATAATAAAATCTTATTCCATTTGAATAAAAGTACTAAACTCAACAATTCTCTTTTAATTCAAATAAAAGTATTTAACTCATTTAAACTCTTTCTATTTAAATAACAGTTCTCCTTCTATTTATTCTCTTTTGATTTATGTATAAAAGTAAGCCAAATAATAAATTTTATCCTATTTAAAAGAAAGTACTCGACCTAATTAATCTCTTTTCATTTAAATAGAAGTACTCGACTTATTAATTCTCTTTTTATTTAAATAAAAGTACTTAACACATCAAATCTCTTTTGATTTAAATGAAAGTTCTCAACTTATACAAAATATTTTTCTTTGAATAAAGGTACCTAGTTCATTTAATCTCTTTCTATTTAAACAAAAGTACTAAACTGATTAAATCTTTTTCTATTTAAAAGAAATTACTGAACTCATTAAATCATTCTTTACTTAAATAAACGTAATAGACTTATTTTATGTCTCTTTATGTAAATAAAAGTTCATTTCGAATTAAATCTTTTTCCATTTGAAGGAATGTACTCGACTAATGTACGCTCATTTTATTTAAGCAAAAGTAGTAAATTAATAATATCTTATTCCATTTGAATGAAAGTACTAAATTCATCTTATCTCTTTCTATTTAAATAAAAATGCTAAAGGCATCAAGTCTCTTTTTATTTAAATAAAAGTACTTAACTTATCAACTCTCTTTTCATTTGAATGAAAGTACCATATTTAATAAATCTCTCTTTAATTGAATAAAATTTTTCAACACATCAAATCTCTTTTGATTTGAAAAAAAGTACTGGACTAATTAAAAATTTTTTCATTTGAATAAAAGTACTTAGTTCATTTAATCTTTTTTTGTTAGGATAAATGTACTTGACTCAATAAGTCTTTTTTTATTTTAAAAAAAAAACTAAAATTAAAAAAATACTTTTTACTTAAATAAAAGTAATGAGCTCATATTATGTCTTTCTATTTAAATAAATGTCCTCAGCTTATCAGATCTCTTTCAATTTGAAAAAAACTACTTATCCTATTCATAGTCTTTCCATTTTAACAAAAGTACTCCACTTCTAAAATTTCTTTGCATTTGAATGGAAGTACTTAACTCAATAATTCTCTTATTATTTAAATAAAAGAACATTTTTGTCAAATCTCTTTTTACATAAATAAAAGTACTTAACTTATTAAATCTCTTTTTATTTGAAGGACAGTACTAAGCTTATATATTCTCTTTTTATCTAAAGAAAGGTACTTTACTAATCAAATCTTTTTCCACTCAAAAGAAAATACTGAACTCATCAGATCCCGTTTCTTTTGAATGAAAGTAATCAACCTATTTATACTATTTCCAGTTAAACGAAAGTACTCTACTTATAAAAACTCTTTATATTTAAATGATAGTACTCATATTACCACAATTTTTTACTTTTAAATCAAAGTACTCAACTCAACAAATGTGTTTCTATTTAAATAAACGTTTATAACACATCAAATCTCTTTTCATTTAAATGAGGGTACTAAACTCATCAAATCTCTTTCTATTTGAATAAAAGTACTAAACTTATCAAATCTTTCTTTATTTAGGTATATGTACCTGTCTCATCAAATCTCTTTTAAATTGAATGAAAGTACTTAACTTATCAAATTTCTCTCTATTTAAATAAAAGTACTAAACTTATTACATCTTGTATTATTTGAATAAAAGTACTTAGCTTTTTTATATTTCTTTTTATTTAAAATAAAATACTATACTCAATAAATATATTTCTATTTGAAAGAAACTACTAAACTAATACAATACCTTTGATCTTTTATGAAAGTAATAAAGTTATCAATTTTCTTTTAATTTTAATAAAAGTATTTAACCTAATAAATCTTTTTCTATTAAAATGAAAGTACTTAACCTATAAAAATGATTTTTATATCAATAAACGTACTAAACTTATCAAATTACTTCGTATCTTAATGACATTACTAAGCTCATCAAATCTGTTTTCATTTTATAAAAGTATTAAACCTAATAAATTTCTTTGTATTTAAATAAATGTTTTTACCCTTATAATTCTTTTTCCTTTTAAAAAAAATTACTGTACTTATGAAATCACTTTCTATTTAAATAAAAGATCTTAAGGTTAGTCTCTTTCTATTTTATTAAAAGTACTTTACTCATCAAAAATTATTCTATTTAAATAAAAAAACTTAACTTATTACTTTTTTTTCCATTTTAATTACGGTACTCAACTCATCAAATCTTTTTCAATCTGAATAATAATACTAAACTTATCAAATCCTTTTCTGTTTAAATAAAAGTACTAAACCCTTCTAATTTCTTAATATTTAAATAAAACTATTTAGCCTAAAAAATTACTTTCTATTTAAATTAAAATACTTAACTTATCTATTTTTTTTCCATTAAAAAAGAAGTAATTTACTCCCTTAATCTATCTCAATTTAAATGAAAATACTTAACTTTTAAATTCACTTTCTATTTAAAAAAAACGTACTTCACTGATAAAAAATCATTCAATTTGAATAAAAGAACCTAACTTTTTAAGTTTCTTTCCATTTAAATAAAAGTTCTTAATTTAATACATATTTTCCCCCTTAAATGAAACTACTTATCTCATCTAATATCTCTCTATTTCAATAAAAGTACTTATTTTATTAAATCTTTTACCTTTTAAATAAAACCACTCAACCTACGAGGTCTCTTTCTATATAGGTGAAAGTACTAAATTTATCAAATATTTATCTATTTAAAATTAAGTACTTAACTCATCAAAACTTTTTCTTTTTAAATGACAGTAATAAGTTTATTATAATTCTCTCTACAGGAATAAAAGTACCTAACTCAACAAATATCTTTTTATAAGAATTAAAGTATTCAACTTATAAAATCTTTTTCTACTTAAATGATAGTACTAAAATTATTTAATCTCTTTTATATTGAATAAAAGTCCTACATTCATTAGATCATTTTTTTTTTGGAAGAAAGTGCTAAACTTATTGAAACTTTTTTACTTAAATAAATGTTATAAACTTATTAAATCTCTTTTCATGTAAATAAGAGTTCTGAACAATTTAAATCTCTTTCTATTAGAAGAAAAGTACTTAACTAATCAAATATTTTTAATTTGAATGAAAGTACTAAACTTATCAAATCTTTTTCTTTTTAAGTAAAATTACTCAACTTATCAAATCCTGCTCTATTTGAATAAAAGTATTTAAAACATTATATCTTTTTCTATTTAAATGAAAGAACCTAACTTAACAAATCTCTATTAATTTATATAAAGTACTAAACTTATTAAATCTGTTTCTATTTAAATCAAAGTACTAAGCTTATTAAATATTTTTCTATTTGAATGAAAGTACTTAGTTCATTTAAACTCTTTCTATTTAAATATAAGTACTTTACTTATTAAATCTCTTTCTATTTTAAAGAAAGTACTATACTTATTAAATCTTTTCTTATTTGAATAAAAGTTATAAGCACATTCTATGTCTTTCCATTTAAATAAAAAGACTTTACCGCATTAAATCTTTTTTTATTTGAAGGAAAGTACTCAACTAGTTTACACTCATTCCATTTAAGTAAAAGTACATAAATAATAAAATCTTATTTTATTTGAATAAAAGTACTTAACTCACCAATTCTCTTTCAATTTAAATAAAAGTATTTCACTGATTTAATCTCTTTCTATATAAATAACAGTTCTGAACCTATTCATTCTCTTTTGATTTTTGTATAAAAGTACGCTAAATAATAAATTTTTTCCTATTTAAAAGAAAGTATTTGACTCAAATAATCTCTTTTTATTTAAATAGAAGTACTCGACTTAATAAATCTCTTTTTTTTTAAATGAAAGTACAACACTTACAAAATCTCTTTCATTTTGAATAAAAGTACTTAACCTATCTAATTTTTTTTTATTTGAATAAAAGTACTTATTTTATCCAATCTCTTTGAATTTAAATAGAAGTACTAAGAACTTGTACACACTTTTTATTTGAACGATAGTACCGAACTTAACATATCTCTATTCAGTTCAGTGAAAGTACTTTACTAATCAAATCTCTTTCTATTGGAATAAAAGTAATTAACTCAACAAAATTTTTTCTATTTAAATAGATGTATTTACTTTATAAAATTTCATTTAATTTGAGTAACAGTACCTAACTCATCAAATTTCTTGTGATCTGAAGGAAAGTATTTAATTTATGAAATCTTTTTGTATTTAAATAAAAGTACCTTTCTCATCAAATCTCTTTCTGTTTAAACGAAAGTACTTAATTCTTTAAGCCTCTTTCTATTTTAAAAAATGTACTTACCTTATTAAATCTTTTTTTGCTTAAATAAATGTAATAAACTTATTCTATATCTCTTCATTTAAATAAAAGTACTTAACGCCTCAAATCTCTTTCCATTTGAAGGAAAGTACTCAACTCTTTAAATATCTTTTTAAATAAATAAAAGTATAAAACTAATCAAATATCTTTTTATTTAAATAAAGGTACGCAACTCAATAAATCTCTTTTTATTTGAATAAAGGTACTTAAATCATCAGTTTCCGTTTAATTTAAATGCCAAAAATTAACACATCATATTTCTTTCATTTTAAATAAAAGTACAAAACAAATCAAATATCTTTTCATTTAAATGAAAATACTTAACTTATCAAATCATTTTTCATTTAAATAAAGGTACTAAACCTATTTAATTTCTTTTTATTTAAGTAAAAGAACTTCACTTTCTAAATAACTTCCAATTTGAATAAAAGTACTTAACTCATAAATATTCTTTCCCTTTGAACGAAAGTACTTATCATATAAAATCTCTTCAAATTAAATGAAATTATTTAAACTATCTAATCTCTTTCTATTTTCGTATAAGAGTATCTAACTTAATTATTTTTTTTCTATTTAAAAGAAAGTACTTAACTCATTAAATCTCTTTCTATTAAAAAAATGTAATAAACTCATTAAATCTCTTTTTGTTTAAATAAAAAAACTCAACTTATTAATTAACTTTACATTTAAAAAAAAGTACTGATCTCGTTAAATCTTTTTCTATTTAAATGAAAGCACTCAACCCATCATTTCTTATTCCATATAAGTTAAAGTACCAATCACATCAAATCTCTTTCTATTTGAATGAAAGTACTTAACATATCAGATCCTTTTTTTTTGAATGAAAGTACTGTACTCTCTAAATCTCTTTATATTTAAATAGAAGTATATAGCATATAAAAAAGCTTTCTATCTGTGTTAAATTACCTAATTCAATTAATTGTTTTTTATTTATTTCAAAATACTTAACTCATCAAATCTCTTTCTATTAAAATAAAAGTACTCAACTCATTTTTTTTCCTATTTGAACGAATGAACCTAACTCATCAAATCTCTATCTATTTAGTTAAAAATACTGAACTTATAAAGCCTTCTTTAATTTGAATGAATCTATTTGACTTATCAAATCTCTTTCTGTTAAAATAAAAGTACCTTATTTATCAAATCTTTTCCTAATTAAAATAAAAGTACTTCATTTATCAAATATTTTTCTAATTAAAATAAAGAACAAAACCAATCAAATCTCTTTAATCTTTAATAAAAGTAATAAGCTTATCATATCTCTTTATTTGAATAAAAGTACTCAACTCATTTATTTTTTTTCTATTTTAATAAAAGTACTAAACGCATATAATCTCTTTTTATTTAAATAAGAGTAATTAACTCAATAAAGTTTTTTTCATGTAAATAAAAGTACTTAAATCAACAAATCTAGTGTTATTTAAATAAAATCAATTTACAATACTATCTCTTCTTATTTTATTAAAAGTACTTAATTCATTAAATTTCTTTCTACTTAAATATAAGTAATCTACTTTTTAAATCTTTCTTTATTTCAATAAATGAATTTAACTTATCAAATATCTTTGTATTTAAATAAAAGTACTTCCCTTAACAAATCTCTATCTTTTTAAATAAGAGTACGTAACTCTTTAAATCTCATTCGATTTCAATTAAAGTACTTTACTCATTAAATCCAGTCTCATTTAAATCAAAATACATCACTCAGTAAATCCCTTTTCATTATATTAAAAGTAATCAAAACAACGAATCTCTTTCTATCTAAATAAAAGTACTTAGTTTATCAAATTTCTTTTTATTTAATTAAAAGTGCTAAAACTATTCTATTTCTTTTTCATTCTAATGAAAGTACTCAACTATTTAAATTTTTTTTTCATTTGATTTTTCAATTCTCTTTCTGTTTGCAGGAAAGTACTCAATTCATCAAATCGCATACTATTTAAATAAAAGTACTAAAATCATTGAATTTTTTTATATTTGAATAAAAGTATGCATTTTAATACATCTCTTACCTTTTAAATAAAAGTACTTAGCTCATATAATCTCTTTATATTTAAATGAAAGTACTTAGCTCATCAAAAAACTTTCTATTTAAATGAAAAAATTTAACTCATTAAATCTCTCTCTATTTAAATTAGAGTACTCAACTTAATAAATCTCTTTTCATTTGAACGAAAGTTCTCAATCTATCAATTGTTTTTCTATTTGACTAAATGTACTGACTCATCAAATCTCTTTATATTTGAATGTAAATACACAACTTATCAAATCGCTTTCTATTTGAATGAGAGTACTAAGCTCATTAAATCTTTTTTCATTTAAATAAAAGTACTCAAATCATCAAATCCCCTTCTATTTAAAAAAAATTCTAAACCTACAAATATATTTTATTTGAATAATTCTATTTAACGCATTAAATCTCTTTTCATTTAAATTAGGATAATTACCTGATCAACTCTCTTCTTTTAATAATAAGTGTAGTTAACCTAAAAAATCCCTTTCCATTATAGTAGGTGTACAAATAAGTTTCCGCCGTTTTTTTAATTAAAATTAAGTATTTATTCCAGAAGAATGGTAAGTTTAAAGTAATTTAAAATACTGTCCATCACTTGCAATGACTTTTTCCCATCTCTCAGGCAACATTCAAATTCCACGTCGGAAGAACTCCTTGTCTTTTGAGGCTATCCACGAATCAACCCAATTTTTGGTATCTTTATATGATTTGAACCGCTGCTCCGACAGAGTATGTGTCATGGACCGAAATAGGTGATAATCAACGGTGCAAAGTCTGGTGAATACGGCGGGTGAAGTAACACTTCCCAATCAAGAGTTTCCAAATACTTATTCACGGGAGCCGCTACATGTGGACGAGCATTGTCATGCAGGAGAATAATTTTTTCGTGTCTAGAATAGTATTGAGGGCGTTTTTCTTTCAGAGCTCGGCTCAATCTCATTAATTGTGTTCGATAGAGGGCTCTGGTGATTGATTCGCTCGGATTAAGCAACTCATAATAGACTACACCCAGCTGATCCCACTAAATTCACAGCATGAGTTTTTTTCCGCGAATATTCGGTTTTTCTGTTGATGTTGACGCATAGCTTAGTAATCCCTATGATTTTCTTCTTTTTGGATTATCATAACGTATATAATATCTATTTCTCGTCACCAGTGATGATAAGATGTAAAAAACCCTTTTTTTTATGTCTAGCAAGCAGTATTTCACTTAAGCATATTTAGCGTTCCATATCTCTCGGCTTTAATTCGTACCGAACCCAATTTCCTTGTTTATTAATCATTCCTAATGATTTTAAACGATGTGAGACTGCTTGCTGAGTGATTTTTAATGTTACAGCAAGTTCTTTTTGTGTTTGAGATGAATCTTCCTCCAATATTTCCTCCAATTCTGCATCCTCGTAAATTTTTTGGCCTTCCACTGCGATTTTTGTCTTCTACGTCGAAATCACCGTTTTTAAACTTTTGAAACCACTTACAACAATTTCTCTCACTCAAAGCAGTCTCACTATATGCTTTTACGAGCAATCGATGCGCCTCAGCAGCAGATTTCTTTATATTAAAGAAGTAAAATAATATTTCCCGCAAATGACGCTTATTTGGCTCAAATTTTGACATTTTCAACTTAAAGAAATTATATTTTACCAATATGAAATCAATAATATTAATAAATTATGTTGTTCTTAAACGTCCAAACTAATTTTTAAGCAGGATATCATCTGCGAAAGTTAACGGAAACTCCGCGCTGCGCTATCTACATTTAAACAGCGGAAACTTATTTGTAAACCTAATAATAAAAGTAGTCAACATATCAAATCTCTTTCTATCTAAATGTAAGTTCTCATTTATATCAAATCTCTTTTCATTTGATTTAAATTACTTATTTCATTAATTCTTTTTCTGTTTTCATTAAAGAACTTAATTAATCAAATTACTCTCTATTTCAATGAAAGTAGTTAACTCATAAGATCACTTTCAATTTCAATAAAAATACTCAAATTATCTTAACTCTTTTTATTTGAATAAAATTTCTTTACTTAGTAAATTTTTTTCTATTTGAATGACAGTTTTAAACTTATTATATCTCGTTCTATTTTTTTATGAAAGTACTCAAGTATTTTAATCTTTTTCTATTTGAAAAAAAGTACTTTACACATTAAATCTCTTTCTACTTAAATGTAAGTTATCAACGCATTAGGTCTTTTTCTATTTAAATAAAAGTACCTCACTTTCCATATATCTTTAGATTTAAAAGAAAGTACTAAACTTATCAAATCCCAATTTATTTAAATAAGAGTACACTACTTATCCAAACTCTTTTCATTTGAATAAAAGTACTTAACTAATCAAATCTGTTTTTATTTAAATAAAAGTTCTTAACTTATCATATCTCTTACTATTTAATTTTAAGTACTCTCCTAATCAAATTTCTTTCTATTTAAATGAAAGTACTATACTCATCAAATCTCTTTCTATTTAAATAAAAGTACCTTACTCATCAAATCTATTGCTATTTGAAAAAAATTACTCTACTTATAAGATCTCTTTCCCTTTAAATATAAGTACAGAACGTATTAAATTTTGTTCTATTTGAATAGCAGTACTGAACTTATCAAATACCTTTCTATTTAAATGAAAGTACTGGACTCATCAAGTATCTTTTTATTAGAATTAAAGTATTCTATTTATTAAATCTCTTTCTATTTAAATGAAAGTACCAAACTTATTATATCATTGGCAATTTAAATAAAAGTACTTAACTTATTAAGTACTTTCTTTTAATTCTTTCTATTAAGTACTTATTAAGTATCTATCTATTTGAATAAAAGAACTCAACAAACCTAATCTTTATCGATTTAAATTAACGTACCCTACACCTTAAATCTCTTTTTATTTGCTTGAGAGTACACAATTTATTAATTTTTTTTTTTTTTTAATGAAAGTACCTAACTCATCTAAACTCTTTCCATTTTACTTAAACTGCCTAAAAAATCAAATCTTTTTCTATTTAAATAATAGAACATAATTCTTTAAATCTCTTTCTATTTTTACGAAAGTACTAAACTCATCAAATCTTTTTCTATTGGAATGCAAGTACCTAATTTATCAAATCTTTTTCTATTTCCATAAAAGTACTAAACTTATCAAATCTTTTTCCATTTTAAATAAGGTACTTATTTCAATTTTCTCTTTCAATTTAAATGAAAGTACACAAGATATCAAATTACTTTTCACTTGATTGAAAAAACACAACTAACTAAGTCTCTTCCTACTTAAAGAAAAGTCTTCAACTCACCTTATATCTTTTTATTAAAATGAAAGTACGGAACTCGTCAAATATCTTTCTATTTGAATAAAAGTACTCAACTTATCAAATCTCTTTCTATATAGTTGAAAGATCTTAACTCATTAAATTTCTTTTTATATAAATAAAAATATTTAATCCATATAATCTCTTTTCATTTCATAAAAAGTACCTGAATCATTAAATCTTTTTCTATCCCAAATAAAGTAGTCTACATTTTTAATGTCTTTTATTCAAAATAAAGTACTAAACTCATCCAATCTATTTATATTTAAATGAAACTACTAAACTCATCAAATCTCTTTTCAATTGAATGATAGTTCTTAACTTATCAAATCCTTTTCTATTTAAATGAAAGTGCTAAGCTTATAAAATCTGTTTTTATTTAAATAAAAGGACTGTACTTATCAAATTTTAATCTGTTTAAAAGGAAAAACTTAGCCTAATAAATCTCATTCTTTTTTAATAACAGTAATTGTCTCATTAAATATTTTTCTATTTTAAAGAAAGAACTTAACAAATTAAATATCCTTTTATTTAAATAAAATACATTGCTTTTCAAATCCCTTATTTTTTTATTAAAAGTTCTTAACACTTAAAAATCTCTTTCCACCTGAATATACCTGCTCGTCTCATTAAAATTTCCTAATTGAAAAAAAGGTTCTAAAAATATTACATTTCTTTCCGTTTAAATGAAAAAGCTTTACTCATCAGATCTTTTTTTCTTTGAATGAATATACTAAAAATACCAAATATTTTTCATTAAAATAAAGGTACTAAATTTATTAAATTTAATTCCATTTTACCAAAAGTACTCTACTCATTAAATCTAATTCTATTCGAATAAAAGTGCATTACTCAATAAATATTTTTTCTTTAGAATAAAAAAATCTACCTTATAAAATCTCTTTCTCTTTAAATGAAAGTTGTCAATTAATTAAATCTCTCTTTTTTAAATAAATGTACGTAAATCATAAATTTTTTTCAATTTGAAAATAATACTTACTTTATAAAACCTCTTTTTGTTTAAATTAAAAAACTTAGCTCATCAAATCTTTTTCTACATTAATAAGAGTACAAAACTCATCAAAACTTGTTCTATTTAAATAAAAATAATCAACACAATAAATATTATTTTAACTAAATTAAAGTATTTAAATTTTTAAATCTTTTTTTATTTTAATGAATGTCCTTAACTCATTAAATATCTTTCGATTTGAATGAATGTACTTAACTCAAAAAATCTCTTTTTATTTTAATAAAGATTATGAAATTTCTTTTTATTTGAATGAAAGTATATAACTTATTAAATCTCATTGTATTTAAAAAAAAGTTTTTAGCTAATTATATCTCTATTTATTTGAGTAAGAATACTCTTCATTTTAAATCTCTTTGTATTTATCTAATAGTTTAGAACTTATCAAATAACTTTTTTGTTAAAATAAAAGTACTTAACGCAACAAATCGCTTTTCATTAAAAATAATATACTAAACTTATTAAATCTCTTTCAATTTGAATGAAACTACTCAACTTATTAGATTTCTTTCTATTTGAATAAAAGTACCTTACTTATTAAATCTTTTTCTATTTAAAAGAATGTACTAAACCTATTTATACTCATTCCATTTAATCGAAAGTATTGAATTTACCAAATCTCTTTATGTTTGAATAAAAGTACTAAACTCATCTAATCTCTTTTATTTTATATATGAGTACATAACTAATCTTATCACTTTTTGTTTAAATAAAAGTGCCTAACTTATCAAATATCTTTCTATTTAAATAAAAGTACTTAACTTATTAAAAATCTTTCTATTTGAATGGAAGAACTGAGTTCACTTATTTTTTTTTTTTTGAAAAAAAATACTTTACTTATTAAATCGCTTTCTATTTAAAAAACATTACTAAACTCAATATATCTCGTTTACTTGAATAAAAGTAATAAATTCTTTCTAAATCTTTCTATTTAAATAAAAATACCTAACGCAATAAATCTCTTTTTATTTAGAGGATGAACTTATCTTATTTATACTTATTTCATTAAAGCGAAAGTACTTAAATATTAAAATCTTACTTCATTTGAATGAAAACACCTAAATCATCAAATCTCTTTCCCTTTAAATAAATGTTCTTAAATTATCAAATCTCCTTTTATTTGAATAAAAGTACTTAACTTATTTAAACTCATTTTTTTTGAATGACAGTACTTACCTTATTAAATCTTTTTCGATTTTTGTAAAAATGTACGCAACACAACTGTTGCGTATTATACGCAACGTTGTGAGTAGGGCGAAACGCCGGGGCATGTACGGCCCTGTCGAGACATGAGACACGCTTGACAAAGCAGTGTCTTTGTTTTTGGTGGTAGCCACGGTAGCGCTAAGATGCTTGTAAGGGCTCCTTCCTTCTTCTAGCTTGAGTTTACCCACCACATTTATTATGCCAATCACATGTATCGACAGCCGCGTTATGCTCGGGCTTTTCGGTGATTGATGCAGCATTGTATATTTTAAGTATAAAACGCAGCGCGTTCTTGCGCCTGTTGGCACTTATCATTTGGGCACTCTTGATTCATCACGCGTGATTCATCGCTCGAGATTCATCTATCTTAAAAAGCTGAGACTTGCGAGAAACTACTTCGAGGAGAATTATTTTTAATGCGCAATACTACATCATCTAAGTTCGGCTAGCGATAAGGGACAAAAACGGTCCTGTACTTGGCTAGAATTATCCTGATTTGTACGGATTCTTCGTCAACGTTTCAACCAGGCTTTTTATGCCAAAAGGCTTTTTCCTGACGTTCCAAATAAAGCGTTCTTTTTAGTACTTACTCAGCCCCCATAAAGTTGTTATTGTGTTTTTTTTTTCCTATCATCCTTCCCATTATTAAAAAATCTCGATATCACTTGTAAGGACATTTTTCGATTCACTACTATACACTGGAGTATCGATTAAGGCATCGGTCACATCAACAACAACAAATCTTTTTCTATTTAAATGAAAGTACTATACTCATTAAATCTCTTTTCATTTAAATTAAAGTACTCAACTAATTTATTCTCTTCTTAAGAAACGACAGTACTCAACCTATAAAATCTATTTCTATTTTAATTATAGTACTAAACTTAACAAATCTTTTTAATTTAATTGACAGTATTAAAATCATTAAAACTCTTTTTACTTAAATGAAAGTATTAAACTTAACAAATCTCTTTTCATTTGAATAAAAGTACCCTACTCAACAAATCCCGTTCCATTTGAATGAATGCAATCAAAACTACATATCTCTTTCTATTAAAATGAAAGTACTAAACTTATTCAAATTTTTTTTATTTGAATAATAGAACTCAATTTATCAAATCTTTTTTCATTTCAATAAAAGCACATAATTCATCAAATCCCGTTTCATTTAAATAAAAGTTATACACACTTTATATCTTTTTCTATTAAAATAAAAGTATCTTATTTATTAAATCTATTTTAGTTTCAATTAAAGTACTCAACTAATCAAATCTCTTTCCATTTTATTAACAATACTTAACTAATCAAATCTCTTTACTTTTAAAAGAAAGTATTTAACCTAACAAATCTCTTTGTATTTAAAAAAAAGTTTTTAACTTATTAAATATTTTCCTATACAAAAAAAAAATTCTTTACTCATTAAATCACTTTCTATTTAACCGAAAGTACCTAACTTAATAAATCATTTTTTTTTTGAATGAAAGAACTTTACTCATCCATAATCATTATATTTGAATAAAAATACTTAACATATAAAGTCTCTTCTTATTTAAATAAAGATACCTAACTTATCAAATCTCTGTCTATTTGAATAAAAGTACTTAACTTAATACATCCCGTTCTATGTAAATGAATGTAATCAACACATTTATACTCTTTTCATTTGAACGAAAGTACTTAACATATCAAATCTCGTTACATTTAAATGAAAGTACTCAACTTGATAAATCAATTTTCATGTAAAGAAAGTTATGTCTTATCGAGTCTCTTTACAATTAAAAGACAGTTTTTAACTCTGAAAATCTCTTTTTTTTTACATGAAATAACTCTACTAAACATATAACTCTTATTTTGAATAAAAACACTCTTCTCATAAAATCTTTTTTTATTTGATTGAAATTACTATACTTAATAAGTATTTTTTCATTTGATTAAAAGTAATTAATTCATCAAATCTCATTCTATTTGAATGAAAGTATCTAATTAAAAAAATCTTTTTCCATATTAATGAAAGCACTTAATCCATTAGGTCTCTTTCTTTTTAAATTAAAGTCTTTGATATATTATATCACTTCTTATTTAAATGAAAGTACTTAACATATTAAATCATTTTCTATTAAAATAAAAGCACTAAACTAATACAGTATCTTTTCCACTGAATAAATTACCTTATTATTTACGTCTCTTTTTATTTAGATAAAAGTACTTCACTCATCAAAAATCATTATATTTGAATAAAAGTATCTAACTCGTTTAGTCTCTATCTATTTAAATAAAGGTACCTAACTCATCAATTCCTGTTCCATTTGAATAAAAGTAAGTAACACTTTAAATCTTTTTCTATTTAAAGTAAAGTACTTAACTTATTAAATCTATTTATATTTCAAATGTAGTACTCAACTTATCAAATCTCTTTCTATTTGACTGAAAGTACTTCACATAAAAAATCTCTTTCTATTTGAATAGAAGTACCTAACTTATCAAATCTCTTACAATATTAATGACAGTACTTAAATTATTAAATATCTTTTTATTTATAGAAAATTATAAAACCTAATAAATCTCTTTGTATTAAAATAAAAATTTTAAACCTATCAAATATCTTTCTATTTAAAAAAATTACTTTGCTTATCCAACTTCTTTCTATTTAAATTAAAGTACTCAACTTAATAAATCTCTTTTTATTTAAATAAAAGTACTTTACTCATTAAAAATCATTATATTTGAATAAATGTACCTAATTCATCTAGTCTTTTTTCATTTAAATAAAGCTTCCTAACTCATCAAATTTTTTTTCATTTTAACAAAAGTTCTTATCCTATCAAGTTTCTTTTTATTTAAATAAAATTACCTAAGACTTAAAAAATTTTTTCATTTAAATGAAAGTACTCAATTTATCAAATCTTTTTATATTTAAGTGAAAGTACTAATCTTTTTTCATCTTTTTCTATTAGAATGACAGTACTCGACCTATGTAATCTCTTTCAATTTTTGTATGAAAGTCATTAACTCAATTAAATTTTTTCTATTTAAAAGAAAGTACACAACTTATTTAATCTTTTTTTACTTGAATGGCAGTTATTAACTTATTCTATGACTTTCTATTTGAATGAAAGTAATCAACTCATCAAATCTCACTAGAGTTAAATAAAAGTACTAAACTCATTAAATCTTATTGTATTTGAATAAAGACGTAAACTCCTATAATCTTTTTTTACTTTCAAAAAAAGTACACTATCTCTCAAATTTTTTCTGTATAAATGAAATAACTCAACTCCCTAAATCTTTTTTAAATTTATTAAAAGTACTAAATATATTTCTACCTTTTTTATTTGTACGAAAGTTCTTAACCTATCAAGTCTCTTTCTATTTAAATGTAAGTACGTAAGACATCAGATCTCTTTCCATTTAAAAGAAAGTACGTAAATCATAAATTCTCTTTCTATTTGTGTGAAAATACTCAACTCATTTAATCTCTTTTCATTTGCATATAGAAGTACTAATCTCATTAAATCTATTTCGATTTGAAAAAAAGTATTCAACCTATTAAATCTTTATCTATTTAAGTGAAAGTAATTATTTCATTAAATCTCTTTATATTTAAATTAGAAATACTCTACTTATTAATCTTTTACGATTTGAATGAAAGGACTATACGTAATTAATCTCTTTCTATTGTAATAAATGTACCTTTCTTATCAAATCTTTTTCTATTTAAATGAAAGTACTTAACTCATCAATTCTCTTTTTATTATGATAAAAGTACTTAACCTTTTAACTCTTTTTATTTAAATAACAGTTCTTAACTTAATAATTCTATCAACTCTTCAAATATGTTTCCATCTAAATAAAAGTACTTTACATATCAAATATTTTTCCATTTAAAAAAAAAAACTACTAATAAAATCTCTTTCTATTTAAATGTAAGTACTCAACATATTAAATCTCTTTTAATTTGAATAAAAGTACTGCACTTATCAAAAATCATTATATTAAAATAAAAGTACCTAATTTATCAAATATTTTTTTATTTGAATAAGAGTACTTAACTCATTAAATACTATTTTTTTTTTAAGGAAAGTAATCAACACATCATATTCCATTCTATTTAAATGAAAGTACTCAACACATCAAGTCTTTTTTATTTAAAAAAAAGTGTTTAATTAAATAGAAATCTTTTTATTTACCTAAATGTACTTAACTCATTAAATCTCTTTGTATTTAAAGGAAAATACTCAACTTAATAAATCTCTTTTCCTTTTAATAAAAGAACTTTTCTTATAAGATCTCTTTCTATTTAAAAAAAAGTACTAAACCTACATGTATCTATTTATTTAAAAAAATGTACTTAACGCATTAAACCTCTTTTCATTTAAGTATAGGTACCTAGCTTACTAGATCTTTTTCTATTTAAATGAAAGTACTCAACTTCTCCAATCTCTCACTATTTAAATGGTAATACATAAACCCATCAAATTTTTTTCTTTTTAAACAAAAGTACTCAAATTATAGATAATTTTATATTTGAATGGAAGTACTAAACTCATAAAAAATATTTCTATTTAAAAGAAAGTTAAAAACAAACAAAATCTCTTTAATCCTTAAGGAAAGTACCTAACTCATCAAATCTTTTTCTATTTGAATAAAAGTATTTAACACATCGAATTGTTTTTCATTAAAATGATAGTACTAAACACATCAAATCTCTTTCTATTTAAATAAAAGTAAATAACTTATCAAATCTTTTTCTATTCAAATGAAACTACTCAACCTATAGAATCTCTTTTCATTTAAATAAAAGTACTTAACTCATAAAATCTCTTTATATCTATATAAAAGAACTAAGCTTATTAATCTCCTTCTATTTGAATTAAAGTACTCAACTCATTAAATCTTTTTTTATATGAATTAAAGTACTAAAACTATCAAATCTCTTTCTGGTAAAATTTAAAAACTCGTGTTAATTATTCTTATTCTATTTCAATAGAAGTACCTCAATAATTATTGTTCTTTCTATTTAAATAAAAGGACTTAATTTATCTAATCTTTTTCGATTTGAATTAAAAAACTTAATAAATCAGATCTCTTTTTATTTGAATGATAGCACTAAATTTAATAAATCTCTTTGCATTTAATTAAATGTACTAAACTCATTAAATCTTTCTCATTTCAATCAAGGTCATAATTTATCAAATTTCTTTCCACTTAAATAGAAGTACCTAACAGATCAAATCTCTTTTCATTGGAATGAATATACCTAACTCATCAAATCTCTTTTTATTTTATTAAAAGTACTTTATTCCTAAGATCTCTTTTTATTTTACCCAAAGAACTTAACTTATCAAATCTTTTTCTGTTGGAATATAAGTACGTAACTCTTTATATCTTTTTCTTTTCAAATAAAAATACTAAGCTTATCCATTTTCATTTTATCTAAATGGAAGTAAATAATTGATCCAATCCCTTTTCCTTTGATTGAAAGTACACGACTTATCAAATCTTTTTCTATTTGTATGAAAGCACTTGACATATCAAATTTCCTTTCTTTTGAATAAGAGTTCTCAATATATTAAATTTTTTTTTATTTGATTAAAATTGCTCAACTAAATTAATCTCTTACAATTTGATTGAAAGAACTTAACAAGTCTAATCTTTTTTGATTAAACGAAAGTACTTAACACTTTAAATCTCTTTTTATTTAATTAAAAGTACCTAATTTATAAATTCTTTTTTCATTTGAATAAAAGTAACTAACTCATCAAAACTCTTTGTATTTCAATGAAACTATGTAACAAGCAAATCTTTTTCTATTAAAATTAAAGTAATAAATTCTTTAAATCTTATTCTATTTAAACGAAAGTATCAAACTTATCAATTTTTTTCTATTTGAATGCAAGTACTAAACTCATTAAATCTTCCTCTATTTTAATAAAAGTTATTGCGTATTCTACGCCACGAGTGAGTAGGGCAAAGCACTGGGGCCTGTACGGCCCTGCTAAGGCGTGATGCGAGTGCGACAAAGAAGTATCGTGGTTTTTGTTGGTAACATCGGTTGTGTCAAGTTGTTTGCCAGGGCTTCTTTTTTCTTCTAGCTCGCGTTTTCTTATTACAATTATTACGCTAATCACATGTATCGACAACCGTGTTATCTTGGGGCTTATCTGTGATTGGTCTAGCATGGCATCGCTTTTTTGTTTAAAGCCTAGCGCGTTCTTGCGCTTATCATTACTCGTGATTCATCACGCGTGATTTATAGCTTGAGATTCATCTAACGTAAAAAGGCTGAGACTTGCGAGAACTACTTCGAGGAGACCTATTTGTATTGCGAAATACTACATCATATAGGTTTAGCCAGCGACAAGGGACAAAGGCGGTCATGCACATAACCAAAATTATCCTGATTTGTAAGGATTCTTCGACAACTTTTTAACCAGGGTTTTTAAGGCAAAAGGCTTTTTCCTGACGAGCTAAATAAAGCGTACTTTTTTGTACTAATTGAGCTCAAATATCTTTGTAACTGTGTATTATTTTTCTATCGTCCTTCTTATTAATAAATAATTTAGATATTCCCTGTAAAGGGCATTTTTTGATTCACTACAGTCCACTGCAGTACCGATTAAGGCATCGGTCGCATTAAAATTTATGGTCCTTCGATCCGGATCGGGAACCTTCTCCCCTCTCTTCGTCTAGCGTCTATTGTGAATACAGTTTTCTGCAGCGGAGGAGATAGAAGCAAGGGATCACTTCCGATCGAGCAACAAAGGAGGTATTGCGTCATCACTACAAGCAGAGAAGCTTCTATTGTTCGAGTGTGTGAGTACGCAGAACAGGACATTTTTTTTAGGGGATTTACGTGAGTTTTGTAATTTCTGTTGTTTGGTAATTCTTCAAAGTCGTGTTTTTTCCCCTCTTTTCTCTTTTCAATTTCGTCTTCTGTCGTAAAAATGCCTCGTTTGAGTAGGACACGTGGTAATGTCGAGCGCGTTGTACGGAGATTTAAGTATGTAAAGAAAGAATTCGCGCAATTTCAAAAGGCGGTGAGCGAGATAGATCGTTCCAGCCCTCGCGATATAAGGAAATTAAAGCTTAGAATTTCCTAAGTTAAAATGATTGTAGCAATATTTGAGGAGTTGATAGAGAAAACTTCTGGTAAAGCGATGGGAACGCTGGTTGACGAGATTCACAATCATGTCGAGTCAGTCATCGATGCTAAGGCGGAGGCGGAGTTGATCATTAGTAGAGCTGAACTAGTAGCTACTAAAAACACAAATTCGCCCATTACGAGTCTGTCTTTTTTAGTTAGAGCTACGGTAAGCAGTCCGTCCGTAGATAGCATTTACAGAATACCTGCGGTACAATTACCACATTTTGACGGGCAGCATGAAAAATCGCTGAGTATCGCGGACACGTTTCAATCAGTGATAAGAGATAATCCCGCACTTCAAAATATACAAAAGTTTGCATATTTAAAATCATGCTCATCGAGACCCGCCGCGGAGAAAATAAGAGTTCTGGAAATTACCTCAGATAATTATCTGATTGCGTGAAAGACCTTAGTCGAGTGCTATGACAATCCGTTATTATTCATTAATAAGCACGTGCGAGCTATTTTAGTGGTTTTCACGATTGACAGTGCATTTTGCTTGTCATTAATTGCCGCGTCTGATACGCTGAATGCAAATTATAGGGCATTAGTAACGACTAAAAGAGTGTTTGTCGATCAATTTGCTATTGCTGCACATCTTTCGCGAGTGGATTCAGCAACACGTCTTCATATTTTCGTGCGATCAGGAAAAGGCGATAGTAAGCTTCAAGCTGGCAGAATATTCTAAAAGGATTAACAATAGCAGAAGAAACGCGCCGTTAAGACCCAAAAGGAATTTTTGTTCAAGAAACTTGATGCAAACGAGCGGCGTTTTAATTATCTGCGAAATTAGCCGCGTAGTTTTGACCGAGGACAACTTGAAACGTATTCCACAAGCGCGACTGTTTCGTTTGGCATATGTCGCGAGAGGCATAAAACATCGGAGTTTGAGCGGCTACTGAGAGCGGAGCCCGAGAAGCGCAGACGAATCGTGGTTAACGCCAATTTGTGTTGTAATTGTTTACAAGCTGGTCGCCGCGTCTACACATTTATTAAGACTGACTGCTGCAGAAAGTGCAAGAGCAGGCATCATGAGTTTTTACATGTGAAAGAGGCCATTACAGAATGTGCAACAACGAGCATCACAAATTGTTGCGTTCGGACGGCATTGGCGGTGCAGAATGCACATGTAGAGCGCCATCAGTCGCAAACACCCTCGTTGCTACTTACTACAGTGTTGCACTTGCTGGATCGCAACATCAGGCCGCACAAGTGTCGTGTGCTCCTTGATTTGGGTTCCAAAGCATAATTTTTAGCAATCCGGTTCGCGAATCTTCTGCGAATAGCCAAACAGGACGTGAACGTACCCATTTCTGGCGTAAACCAAACAGAAACTAGAGACAAACAGGCAATCTTAGCAACGATAAAATCGCGAATAGAAAATTATGCGGTAGAAATACAATTTTTATTATTACTCACTGTAACGAATAGGTTGCCTTCGCAACGAATTCTGCGAGAAAAATTGACTATAACGGCAGGGATCTAATTAGCAGATCTCAAGTTTTATTAGCCCGCGAATATCGACGCGATTCTCGGTGTCGAGATTCCTGCTTTAACATGGCACGCAGGACAGAGCATAAGGTTAAATGAAAATTTAATAGCACAGAGAACTGTACTAGGATAGCTCGTTATGAGCACAGGAGCCACGCGTACTCCGCAGAGCGGTAATTGTTACACGGCCACAGTAGATTTAAGCTTACAATAGGAAAAATTTTAGAAGGTCGAAGAAGTAGCTGAGAGTAGTATTAGGTCGCACTAGGAAAATTTGTGCGAATCACATTATAAAAGCAACACGCGACGGGATGATACTAGCAGATATATATTGAGACTGCTATTTAAGGAAGAAAATCAGTTAGAAGACTCGTATACGAGCGCATTACGAAGAATTCACGCATTAGAGCGATCATTATCGCGCTAGCTGGAAATGAGAAATGAATACATTAAATTCTTATCCGAAAATAAAGAACTTAGTCACATGACAAGGATAGAAGGGGGACTCTACAAAGAAAGATACTATTTACCGCATCATGCTTTATTAAAGCATATTAGTCTTACGACCAATTTGCGAGTAGTGTTCGACGCGTCGGCAAAAATCAGCAACATGAAATCTTTAAAAAACGTATTAATGGTTAGCCTAACTATACAGGAGGATCTGTTTGCAATTTTAGTAAGATTTCGATCACGCGCTATCGCTATTACCGCGGACATCGTGAAGATGTATCGGCAGATAATAATTGACCCGTGCGATCGCAAATACCAAACTATACTTTGACGTCGAAAAGAAAGTTAGCCCGTGAAAGTATATAGATTAAATACAGTAACTTATGGAAACGCCTCCGCGTCATTCTTAGCAACGCGTACTTTACATCAATTTACGAGCGACAAAGTTCACAGATTTCCGAGAGTTGTCATCGTTCCTAAAGAAGATTTCTATGTGAACGACTTTTTAACCGAAGCGCGTACGGTTAGGAAATCAAAGCAAGTCCGCGACGAGTTAATAAGTATAACCGCAAGGGCAGGCATGCATTTGCAGCAATACTCGTCAATTTGCGCCCAAAATTCTAAAGGATTTAGATATCGTAGATAATAACATCGTAAATTTAGATTCGTCAGGCACGGTAAAAAAATTGGAACGCGGCTGAAGATAACATAGGCTATACAGTAAAGCGAGCAGCTGATCCCTCAAAGGTTACTAAGCGCGTTATATTGTCCGAAATTTCGCAGTTATTCGACTTGCTAGGTTTAGTAGGACCAGTAGTAATCAACGCAAAAATGATGATGCAACGGCTATGGCAATTAAAGTCAACGTTGGACGTAAATGTCCCAGGCGATGTATATAAAATATGGCCAGAGCTCCACTAAAATCACTACACGCTCAAGGAGATAAGGTTCGCGCGCAACGAAGCAGGTGATGGAGAAGAACTGGAAATTCACTGTTCTTGTGACGCGAGCGAAAGAGCTTACAACGCGTGCATTTAGGTTAAAATGTTGGAAAAAAATCACACGTTACGATTAGTCTGCGCAAATCCAAGGTGCCGCTGCTTAAAACGCAATCGCTTCCGCGCCTAGAAGTTTGCGAAGCCTTATTACTCTCACAGCTCTTTAGAGCCACTAGAAACGCTTTGCGTAGAAATGATTTTCTGTTGTAAAATATTTTGAACGGATTCCACGGTACTTTTGCATTAGCTCAACACTCCGCCTCACACTTTAAAAACCTACGTAGAACATCGCGTAGCTGAAATTCAAGAGAGCAAAGCTCGCGAGCTGTTGCGTTATGTATCTTCTAAACATACCCCGCAGATTTAATTTCTCGCGGCGTTATACCTGCTGAACTTCGTTAAAGTAAGCTTTAGAAGTCTGGTCCTGCATATATTATTAAGCCGGAATAAAGTTAGCTGCATAGTAGATTAGAACCAATTTAAATCCCAGAAAAGAAAAAGATTGTAACTCACGCAAAGGTAGCTAATCCATTCGAACTATTTAGGCAGTACCCCTCGTTCGTCCAATTAAAGCGCCTTATCGCGTATTTCGCTAGATTCGCACGTAAATCGCGCAATTTAAAAGAGAAAGGAATAATAAGTGAGTTAACAGTAAACGAATAGAAAGGAGCGAAAGTAATCTCGATTTGATTGATACAGGAAGAAGCATTTTCCGAGATCCTTAAATTGATCAGGTCTGAAAAAGAGGTTTGCGCATCATTCTCCGTACTTAGCCCGTTTGTAGACAATTTAAGAATATTAGGAGTTAGAGGTAGATTGGCCAGGAGCAACTTGCTATACGAGCAATGGCATCCCGCATAATTACCGAAAGACCATTCATCTACAAACGCGATAATACGCGAAAAGCACAATTAAATAGGGCACGGTTGTTTTAAACACAAGTTACTTTAAACGCACTTAGCGAATCGTTTTGGCCAATAAATGGATAAAGCAGCGGTAAACGCGTAATATATTAGGAGTAAAAATAAGTTTCCGCCGTTTTAATGTAGATAGCGCGGCGCGGAGTTTCCGTTAACTTTTGCAGATGATATCCTGCTTAAAAATTAGTTTAGACGTTTAAGAATAACATAACCTATTAATATTATTGATTTCATATTGGTAAAATATAATTTTTTTTAGTTGAATATGTCCAAATTTGAGCCAAATAAGCGTCATTTGCAGGGAATATTAATTTACTTCATTAATATAAAGAAATCTGCTGCTGAGGCGCATCAATTGCTCGTAGAAGCATTTGGTGAGACTGCTTTAAGTGAGAGAACGTGTCGTGAGTAGTTTCAAAAGTTTAAAAACGGTGATTTCGACGTAGAAGACAAAGATCGCAGTGGAAGGCAAAAAATATACGAGAATGCAGAATTGGAGGAAATATTGGAGGAAGATTCATCTCAAACACAAAAAGAACTTGCTGTAACATTAGAAGTCACTCAGCAGGCAGTCTCACATCGTTTAAAATCATTAGGAATGATTAATAAAGAAGGAAATTGGGTTTCGTACGAATTAAAGCCGAGAGATATTGTACGCCGAATATGCTTAAGTGAAATACTGCTTGCTAGACATAAAAAAAAGGGTTTCTTACATCTTATCATCACTGGTGACGAGAAATGGATATTATATACGTTATGATAATCCAAAAAGAAGAAAATCATAGGGATTACCAAGCCATGCGTCAACATCAACAGCAAAACCGAACATTCACGGAAAAAAACTCATGCTGTGTATTTGGTGGGATCAGCAGGGTGTAGTCTATTATGAGTTGCTTAATCCGAGCGAAACAATCACCGGAGCCCTCTATGGAACACAATTAATGAGATTGAGCCGAGCTCTGAAGGAAAAACGCCCTCAATACTATTCTAGACGCGAAAAAATTATTCTCCTGCATGACAATGCTCGTCCACATGTAGCGGCTCCCGTGAAAAAGTATTTGAAAACACTTGATTGGGAAGTGTTACTTCACCCGCCGTATTCACCAGACTTTGCACCGTTGATTACACCTATTTCGGTCCATGACACATACTCTGTCGGAGCAGCGGTTCAAATCATATGAAGATACCAAAAATTAGGATATTTCGTGGATAGCCTCAAAGGACCAGGAGTTCTTCCGACGTAGGATCAAAATGTTGCCTGAGAGATGGGAAAAAGTCATTGCAAGTAATGGACAGTATTTAAAATACCCTTAAAATTACCATTCTTCTAGAATAAATACTTAATTTTTAATAAAAAAACGGCGGAAACTTATTTGTACACCTAATATAAATGCATTACTTGTCGACGTTTATAGCCCACTACGCTGCAATATCCGATGAGTGATCTACCTTCTAGTCGTCTTCATCCAAATCGTCCGTTTCTTCACACCGGCGTGGAATTCTGCCGACCGTAATTCATCAAGGAAAAGCCACATCGGAACTGTAGTCGCGCTAAAATATATGTAGCGGTATCCGTCTGCTTTAGCACCATGGTCGTTCATTTAGAACTCGTGAATCATCTAACGACTGAAGCATTTTTAGCAGCATTGCGTAGATTTATTGAACGCCGTGGAAAATGTTCGGACATATATTTCGTTAACGCGACTAATTTCGTAGGTGCAGCGAACGAGCTAGAATCACGCGTCTGGCTAAGTATGGTAAATAAAGGGATCAAGTAGCATTTCATCTCACAACGTTCCCCCCATTTTAGAGGTCTATGAGAGGCAGCCGTAAAATCGTTTATATATCATTTAGTTAGAATTATAGACGATACATTGCTATCTTACAAGGCATTATTAACATACGTCCTCGAGATAGAGGCAATTCTTAACTCGTGTACTATCACGCCTCTCGCTAATGACCCGAATGATTTGCGCGCTCTTACACCTTGACATTTTTCAATTAGAAATTTGTTTACGAGTTTGCCAGAGGACGAATACAGGGATATACTATCCGGGCGTCTGTCGCAATAGCAGCACGTACAGCAGATGAGACAGCATTTTTGGAACCGATAGAATAAAGAATATTTAAACAAGCAGACGGTCTGTAAAAAATGGCACAGAGGCACAGCTGACGAAATAAGCTGGGGTACGCTAGTCATCCGGCGAGAAGATAATTCCCCCCTAATTAAATAGCTATTAGGACGTTTCGCTGAAGTACATAAAGGAGACGAAAGTATAGCACGCGTGGCGAGCGTAAAAACTGCAAACGGTCTAGTTAAGCGCAGTATTAAACGTCTTTCTTCTTTGCCAAGCGTTTTATAAAAAAAAAAAAAAAATTTTTTTTTTTTTGTAATTTAGTAGCGGTAATTACTGAATATGTATTGTAATATGCGGATAGTACTAAACTTACCAAACATCTTTCAATTTTAATTTAGGTACACAATTAATCAAATCTTTTTTTTATTTGAATGAAAGTACATGACTTATCAAATCTCTTTCTATATGAATGAAAGTACTATACACATTATATCACTTTTCATTTAAATGAAAAATCCTAACACATTAAGTATTTTTCTATTTGAATGAAAGTACTTAATTCATCAAATTCCTCTGCATTGGAATGAAAGTACTAAATTTATTAAACCATTTCTATTTGAATAAATGTACCAAACTCCTCAAATCTTTTTATATTCGAATAAAAGTTTCCAAAAAATTAAATTTCTGTTTATTACAATAAAAGTTCCTTATTTATCAAATCTTTTTTTAATTAAATAAAAGTACTTAACTCATAAAATCTCTTTTTATTTGAATAAAAGTACTCAAATAATTAAATCACTTACTATTTAACTAAAAGCACTCAACTCATCAAGTCGCTTTCCATATGAGTAAAAGTACCTATCTTATCAAGCCTCTTACTATTTAAATAAAACAACTTAACTTAGCGAGTCCTCTTTCTTTTTGAATGAATCAAAATTCTAATCTTGCTATATTTAAATTAAAGTACTTAGCTTATATAATTACTTTCTATTTGACTGGAAGTATCTAACTTATAAATCTCTTTCTATTTGAATAAAAGTACTAAATACATCTAATATCTTTTTAACTAAATGAAATTACTAAACTTACAAAATCTCTTTTTATTTGAATGAAAGTACTTAAAACATTAAATCTATTTCTATTGAAATTTAAGTACTCAACTCAATAAATCTCTTTCATCTAAAAAAAAGGACTAGACCTATTAAATAATTTTCTAATTTAATAAACAAAATAAACCTAATAAATATCTTACGATTTAAATAAATGTGTATAACTCATCATATCTTTTTCTACTTGAATAAAAATGCTCAAATTTTTTATAGTATTTTAAGTGGAACGAAAGTACCTAACTTATAAAATCTTTTTGCATTTAAATAAAAGTACTCATTAAATTTAATCTCTTTCTAATTTTGTATGAAAGTGCTCAACCTATTAAATCTTTTTTTATTTAAGAGAAAATACTTAACTCATTAAATCTCTCTTAATTTAAATAAAAGAACCTAACCAATGTATACTCTTTCCATTTAAAGGAAATAATTAAACTTAAAAAAACTCTTTCCATTTAAAGAAAGGTACTTAACTCATCAAATCTTTTTTTATTTGAATAAAAGTACTTAACTAATTAGGTCTTGTTCTTTTTAAATGAAAGTAATTAACCTATTATATTTCTTTCTATTTAAATGATAGTACTAATCTCATCAAATCAATTTCTATTTCGATAAAAGTACCATACTCTTTAAATCTCTTTCTATTTTAATGAAAGTTTTTAACTTCACGAATCACCTTCTAGTTAAAAGAATACTTACTTATTAAATCTCTTTCCATTTTAAGGACAGTACTAATCTTATCAAAATTCTTTTTATTTAAATAAAAGTATTAAACATATCAAATCTCTTTGAATTAGAATTAAAGTTTTTAAACTAATAAATTTTTATCTATATAAACAAAGTACTTTACTCATCAAATCTCTTTCTATTTAAATAAAAGTACTTAATTCTTTAAGTTTCTTTCAATTTAAATAAAGGTACTTTACTTATCAAATCTCTTTTCATTTTAATGGAAGAACTCAACTTATAAAATACCGTTCTATTTAAATGAAATTAGTCAACACATTATATATCTCTTTCTATTAAAATGAAAGTACTTTACTATTAAATCTCTTTCTATTTAATTAAAAGTACTTAACTTATCAAATCACTTTTTATTTTAATTAAAGTACTTAACTTATCAAATTTCTTTCCATATAAATAAAACTAACTAACTTTTATAATAACTTGCTTTTTGAATAAAAATTATTAATTTACTAAATCTCTTACTATTTGAACAAAAGTACTAAACTCATTTAATCTCTCCCTATTTGAATGAAAAAACTTAACTTATTAAATCTTTATTTATTTGAATTAAAGTAATCCACTTATCAATTCTCTCTCTATTTAAATAAAAGTGATCAACACATCAAATCCCTTTCAATTTCAATGAAGGAGCTAAGCTAATAAAATATTTGGCCCCAATGATTGAAAGTACTGAACTAAAAGAATCTCTTTTTATTTGATTAAAAATACAAAATAAATCGATTATTTTTTTATTTAAATAAAAGTACTCAATTTATGAAATCTCCTTAGATTTGAATAAAAGTATTTAACTTATAAAAACTCTTTTTATTTAAATAAAAGTAAATTACTATTAAAATTTTTTTTTATTTGAATAAAAGTATTTAATTTATTAAATCTCTTTCCGTTTAAATAAAAGTAATCTACTCTTTAAATGTCTTTATATTTTAATAAAAGTTCTCAACTAATAAATTCTTTTTATATTTAAATTAAAGTACTCAACTTATCAAAACTTTTTTAAATTGAATAAAAGTAATCATCTTATCAATTATCTTCCTATTTATATGAAAGTACTAACGCAATAAATTTCTTTTCAATTGAATGAAATTACTTAAAAAATCAAATCTTTTTTTATTTGAATAAAAGTGCTTAACTTATTAAATCACTTCCGATTTGAATCAAAGTACTAAACTAATGAAATCTCTTTTAATTTGATTGAAGGTATTTAACTCACTAAATCTTTCATTATTTGATTAAAAGTACTAAATCTATAGAATCTTTATCTATTTAAATGAAAGTTATTAACTCAAAATATCTTTTTCTATTTAAATGAAAGTTCTGAAGTCATGAATTCTTTTTCTAGAAGAAAAAAAGTACTTAACTTATCATATTCCTTTCCATTTGAATACAAGAACTAACCTTAATATTTCTATTTTTATGTGAATGAAAGTACTAATCTTATTAAATCTCATTTTATTAAAATGAAAGTACTTAACTTATTAGATTTTTTTCTATTTAAATAAAAGTAGTAAACTAATTCCTCTATTTTTACATTTTAATGTAAGTACCTAGCTCATCAAATCTTGTTCTTTTTGAGTAAAAGTACTCAACTCACCAAAACCCTTTCCTTTTGAATGAAATTATTCAACTCATCAAATCTCTATATAGTTAAAAGAAAGTACTTAACTTATTAAATCTCTTTTCATTTAAAGGATAGACTCAACTTATTTATACTTATTCCCTTTAAGCGAAAGTACTCAAATATTAGAATCTTATTTCATTTAAATAAAAGTACTAAACCAATCAAATCTTTTTTTATGTTAAGACAGTACTTAACTTATTTAATCTTTTTTTTTTTTGAATGAAAGTAGTTTACTTATCAAATCGATCTCTATTTATATGAATGTACATAACTCATCAAATCTCTTTGTATTTAAAAAAAAAAGTTAACCCTTTAAATCTCTTTTTATTTAAATAAAAGTACTTACTTTATTAAATCTCTTTCTATTGGAACGACAGTACTCAATTTATTTAATCTATTTCTATTTTTGCATAAATGTGACTAACCTAATAAATTTTTTTTTATTTAAAAGAAAGTACTTAACTTATTAAATCTTTTTCTATTAAATTAAAAGTACTTAATTTATTTATAAACTTTCTATTTAAATGATAGTATTCAACTCATCAAATCTCTTTTTATATAAATAAAAGTATTCATATCATAAAATCTCTTTCTCTTCGAATGAAAGTACTTCACTTATCATATCTGTTTCTATTTGAATTATAGTAGTCAACTCATCATATTTTTTTCCTTTTAAATCACATTACTCAATTCATCAAATCACTTTCTATTTAAATGAAAGTACCATACTCGTTCAATATCTTTCTATTTGAATAAAAGTACTAAACCTATCAAATCTTTTTTTGTGTAAAAAACAGTACTTAACTTATTTAATCTTTTTATATTTTTATATAAATGTACATAACTTATCAAATCTTTTTCAATTAAAAAAATGTACTTAACTAATAAAATATTTTTTTACTTAGGTGAAAGTATTCAACTCAGGAAATCACTTTCTATTTGAAAGAAAGTACTTAACTTACCAAATTTATTTTTATTTCAAAGAAAGTACTCAACCTATTAAATTTTTTTATATTAGAATAAAAGTAATCTACTTATCAAATCTCTTCCTATTTAAAAGAAAGTATTTACCATATTCAATCTCTTTTCATTTTAACAAAAGTACTATACACATAAAATCTCTTTTTTTTGAATAAAAGTACTTATTCCATCAAATCTCTTTTCATTTATATGAAAGTTATTAACTCCTCACATCCCTTTCCATTTTAATTAAAGTAATCATCAAATCATATCTCTTTCTTTTTGAATAAAAACTCCCAATTCATCAAATCTCTTTTTATTTGACTAAAAGTACTCAACTCATCAAATCTTTTTTAATTTATTGGGTTGTTCGGAAAGTCATTTCGTTTTTAAGCCCATAAAATGCCCATAAATGCCTTTCAAATGGCCATAAACAGTCGAATTCGACAAATTTAATCTCTCACCGATCTCTCGTGTGGTTATTCGCCGATTTGCATCAACTAATGCATTTATCGCATCTTGGTCAGCTTCGACCGGCCTTCCAGACCGTGGTGCAAAATTGCTGGATCGAAATTTTGCAAACCAGTTCTGGCACTGGCGTACTGTTAACACGCCTTCTCCATACACATCCGTCAATTTTTTTCTCGCTTGGACAGCATTTTTACCTTTTCTGAAGTAAAAAATAAAATATGACGAAAATGCTGCTTATTGCTCTCCATATTTAAAAGGGCACCAACCAAAAACTACTAAGTAGAATTAATAGAACTTTTTCACACACAAGCCTTGCAATATCAGCTCTCAAGACATATAATGGTTATGCGGCTTAAGTGTGAAGTTGGTTTCGAAAAAACGTAATTAATTCCTCTGACGGGAAAAACGAAATTACTTAAATAATTAAATCTCTTTTTATTTGAATGAAGGTACTCAACTTATCAAATCTTTTTCCATTTAAATAATAATACTAAACTCATCAAATCTCTTTCTATTTGAGTAAAAGTACTAATCTTATCAAATCATTTTGTATTTAACTTTTAGTTCTTAACTTACTAAATTCTTTTTTTATTCGAATGCAAGTACTTATCTTATAAAATCTCTCTCCATTTAAATTATTGTACTGAACTTATCTAATCTCTTTCTATTTGAATGAAAGTACCTCACCTACTAAATCGTTTTTTATTTAAATTGAAATACTCAACTCAATAATTTTCTTTTTATTTGATAAAAAATACTCGACTTATCAAATCTCTTTAAATTTTAATGAAAGTACCTAAATCATTAAATTTCTTTCTATTTAAATAAAAGTATTTAACTTATCAAATCTTTTTCTATTTAAATATAAGTACTTAGCTCTTTAATTTCTTTAATTTTAAATAAAGTACTTAACTTATTAAATTTATTTCTATTTAGAAGAAACTACTAAACTAATCAAATTACTTTGATCTTTTATAAAAGTAATAAAGTTATAAAATCTCTTTTTATTTGAATAAAAGTACTTAACTGATGAAATCTCTTGCTACTTGAATAAAAGTACTATACTTATCAAATCTCTTTTTATTTAAATAAAAGTACTCAACTCATTATTTTTTCCTATTTGAATGAAAGTGCTTAACTCAAAAAAATCTATTTTTATTTGAATAAAAGTAGTCATTTTTTTTAAATCTCTCACTATTTAAATAAAAGCAAACAACCTATCAATTCTCTGTCTATGTTAGTTCAAGTACTAATATTATCAAATCTATTTATGTTTTAATGAAAGTACTTAGCTCATAAATTTACTTTCTATTTGAATAAAAATACTTAACTTAATAAATCTTTTTCTATTTAAATGAAAGTACTTAACTCATAGATACTCTTTCGATTCGAACAAAAGTACTACACTTATGAAATCACTTTGCATTTGAATGAAAGTACTAAATTCATGAAATCTTTTTTTTTATCTTTAAATAAAAGTACCTATCTACTTAAAACTATCTGTATTTGAAGAAAAGTATTAAACTTATGAAATTTCTTCTTATTTGAGTGACAGTACTTAAATTATAAATATTTTTCTATTTGAACGTATGTACTTAACTTATCAAATCTCTATTTATTTAGTTAATAATACTAACTTATAAAATCTTCCTTAATTTGAATAAATCTATTTGACTCATCGAATCTCTTTCTGTTAAAATAAAAGTACTTAACTTATCAAATCTTTTTTTATTAGGATAAATTACATAACTCATAAAAGTTCTTTCTATTTGAAAAAAAGTACTAGGCTAATCGAAATTCTTTTAATTTGAATAAAAGTACTTAACACTTTATATCTCTTTTAACATGAATATACTTGCTCACTTTCTTTAATTTCTTTTAATTTGAATAAAAGTGCACAAATAATTAAATTCTTTTTTTTGCATACCTCATTAAATCTCTTCTTTTTTGTACTTACCTCATTAAATCTCTTTCTATTTTAAAAAAGAAAACTAGATTCATCAAACCTTTTTTTATTTGAATAAATGTAATCGAACCACTAAGTCTTATTCTATTTGTATAAATTGCGTAACTCATTAAAGTTCTTTCTACTTGAATGAAAGTACTCAACTCATCAAATCTCTTTCGATTTAAGTAAAAAAACCCAACACATTAAATCTCTTTCATTTTAAATAAAAGTACTTAATTCATCAAATTTCTTTGCATTTGAATAAAATTACTAAACTCATTAAATCTCTTTCCATTTAAATAAAAGTACCCAACAAATCATATCTCTTTCCATTTAAATGAAAGTAACCAACTTATAAAATATCTTTTTATCTGTTTAAAAGTACTTATATTTATTAAATTTCTTTCTATTTTAACGAAGGTACTTAACTTTTTAAAACTATTTCTATTTGAAAGTAAGTACTTAACTCATCAAATATTGTTTTATTTAAATAAAAGTACTTAACTCAAAGAAATCTTTTTCAATTTGAATTAAAGTACTCAATTAATTAAATCTCCTTCTATTTGAATAAGAGTACCAAACTCATCGAATCACTCTCTATTTAAATGAAAGTACTCAACTCATTAAACTTTTTTTTATTTAAATAAAAGTACTCTACTTATCAAGTCTCTTTCTATTTGAAAAAAATACTTAACTTATCAAATCTTTTTGCATTTGCATAGAAGTATATAACTTATTAAATATCTTTTTATTTGATTAAAAGTCCCCAACTCATCAAAGTTCTTTCTAGTTGAATGAAAGTACTTAACTTATCAAATCTCTTTCGATTGAAATAAAAACATCCGACACATTAAGTCTCTTACTACTTGAATAAAAGTACTCAATTCATGAATTTCTTTCTATTTGAATGAAAGTACACGACTTATCAAATCTCTTTCAATTTGTATAAAAATATTTAATTTATCAAAATCCCTTTTATTAGAATAAAAGTATTAAACCTATCATATTTTATTCCATTTAATTAGAATTATTTTTTTAATTAAGTCGCTTACCTTGTAAATAAAATACTAAACTAATCATATCTCTTTCTATATTAGTAAAAGTACTCAACTAATCAAATTTTTTTACATATAAACAAAAATATTAAACTCAACAAATTTTGTTCTATTTAAATAAAAGTACTTCACTCGTCATAAATCATTATATTTGAATAAAGGTACCTTACTTATCAAGTCTCTTTCAATTTAAACAAAGGTACTAACCTCATCAAATTTATTTTTATTTAAATAAAAGTACACAAATAATCAAATCCCGTTCCCCTTGAATAATTTTGATCAACACATCATATCTTTTTCTATTTATATAAAAGTACTCAACACATCTGTTGCGTATCCCACGCAACGAGTGAGTAGGGCGAAGCACCTAGG
>JACGWG010000050.1:263957-374867 GCA_023678865.1 Polistes exclamans
CTGGGCTCAAAATAAAGTTGTTATTGTGTCTTTATTTTCCTATCCTCCTTCCCATTAATAAAGAATCTCGACATCACCTGTAAGGGCATTTTTCGATTCACTAATATCCACGGGAGAACTGATTAAGGCATCGGTCGCAGCAACAACATCATATCTTTTTCTAGTTATATGAAAGTACTTAACACATCAAATCTTTTTTTATTAGAATAAAAGTACTCAACTATTTAAATCTTTTTCTATTTTAATGTAGGGACCTAACTTATCAAATACTTTTATGTTTGAATATACGTACTCAACTTATCAATATCTCTTTATTTTAAAAAAAAAATACATTGCATAATAAATTAGTTTCTATTTGTATAAAATTACTTAACACATCAAATCTCTTTTCATTTGAATTAAGGTACAGAACTTATTAAATCTCTTTCTATTTAAAAGAAAGTACTTAAGAAATTAAATCTCTTTCTATTTGAATAAAAGTACTTAACATATAAATGCTTTTTTCATTTAAATAAAAGTACTTACCACATCAAATATCTTTCTATTTAAATAAAAGTATATAGTTAAATTATTATTTTTTAATAGAATGAAAGTACTTAACTCATGCAATCTTTTTTTATTAGGAGGATAGTAATAACAACAATAAACATTTTTTTACTTTAATAAAAGTAATAAACTCATTCTATGTCCTTTCATTTAAAAAATAGTACTCAAATCATCAAACCTCTTTCTATTTGAATAAAAGTACTAAACTAATTTATACTCTTTCTATTTAAATGATAGTACTTAACTCATCACATCTATTTACATTCGAAAAAAAGTACTAAACTCATGAAATCTTATTGTAATTAAATAAAAGTTTAAACTCCTAAAATTGTTTTTTATATTTGTAATAGTACACTGCTCCTCAAATCATTTTCTGTATAAATAAAATTACTAAAATCATTAAATCTTTTTAATTTTAATAAAAGTACCTAATATTGTTCTACCTTTTTTATTTGTACGCACTTTCTTAACATATTAAGTCTCTTCCTATTTAAATGGAAGTACATAAGACATCAGATTTCTTTTCATTTAAATTAAAGTACGTAAATCATAAAATCTCTTTCTATTTATGTGAAAATACTCTACTAATTCAATCTCTTTCGATTTGCATAGAAGTACTAAACTCATTAAATCTATTTCGATTTGAATAAAACTACTTAACCTATTAAATCTTTTTCCATTTAAATAAAAGTACTCAACTTATTAAATCTCTTTATATTATATTAAAAATACTCTACTTATCAATCTCTTTCTATTTGAATAAAAGTACTAAGCTTATCGAATCTCGTTATATTTAAATAAAAGTAATGAACAAATTATAACTTTTTCTATTTAAATTAAAGTACCCTACTTATTTATACTCTTTCCTTTTAGATTTTAGTATTTAAACTCTTAAATCTCTTTTTTTTTAAATAAAAGTAAATCATTTTTAAAAAATCATTATATTTGAATAAAAGTACCTAACTTATCAAGTCTCTTTTTATTTAAATAAAGGTACTCATCTACACAAATCTCTATTTATTTGAATGAAAGTACACAACTTATTAGATAACGTTCAATATAAATCGATGTAATTGACACATCATTTCTATTTGCATTTAAAGAAAGTACTTAATATATCAAATATTTTTCCATTTAAAAAAAGATACTTTACTTATCAAATCTTTATCTATTTAAATGAAAGTACCTAACTTATCAAATAACTTTTCATTTATGTATAAGTAGTAACCTTATTACATCTTTTTTTATTTTAATGACAGTACTTAACTTATCAAATTTCTTACAATTTAAATGACAGTACTTAACTCATCTGATCTCTTTCTATTTAAAAGAAAGTACTAAACTTATCAAATCTCTCTATTTGAATAAAAGTGCTCAACATATCAATTCTCTTTTTATTTGAATATAAGAACTAAACACATAAATTTACTTCGAATTAAATGAAAGTACTTAGTTCAAATAATCTCTTTTTAATACAATTGATATACATAAATCATTCAATCTCTTTCTATTTGAATAAAATTACTAAACTAATTTATACCCTTTTCATTTAAATAATAGTACTCAGCTTATCATATCTCTTTCTATTTAAAAAGAAAGTACTTAACCTATCAAATCACTTTTCATTTATGTATAAGTAGTAACCTCACTACATCTTTTTTTATTTTAATGACCGTACTCAACTCATCAAATTTTTTACAATTTAAATGACAGAACCTAACTTATCTAATCTCTTTCTATTTAAATGGAAGAACTTAACATAATAAATCTTTTTCAATTTTAATGAAAGTACTTAACTCATTAAATATTTTTCTATTTGAAAGAAAGTACTAAACTTATCTAATCTCTTTGATTTTTATTAAAAGTAATAATTTTATTAAATTTCTTTTCATTTAAATAAAAGGTCCTAACACATAAAATCACTTGCCATTAGAATAAAAGTACTTAACTTATCAAATATCTTTTTATTTATATGACAGTAACTAATCTATTAACCTCTTTTATTTTTAATAAAAGTACTTTACTCATCAAATCTCCTTCAATTTAAATGAAAATACTTAACTAATCAAATCTCTTTTCATTTAAATGATAGTACTGAACTTATCATATCTTTTTCTATTTAAATAAAAGTTCTAAGCTTATTAAATCGCTTTTCATTTGAATAAAAGTACTCAACTCATAAAATCTCTTTCTATTAAAAAAAAAGCACTAAACCTACAATTATCTATTTAGGTAAATAAATGTACCTAACGCATCAAATCTCTTTTTATTTAAGTATATGTACCTAACTTACTAGATCTTTTTCTATTTAAATAAAAGTACTCAATTTATCATATCTTTCACTATTTAAATGATAGTACATAACTTATCAAATCTCATTTTGTTTTATTGAAAGAACTAAATCTATTAAATCTTTTTTTATTTGAATAAAAGTCCCACACTCATCAAAGTTCTTTCTAGTTGAATAAAAGTACTCAACTCATCAAATCTCTTTCGATTAAAATGAAAAAACCCATCACATTAAATCTTTTTCTATTTAAATTAAAGTACTTAATTTATTAAATTTTTTTCTATTTGAATAAAAGCACACGACTTATCAAATCTCTTTCAATTTTTATAAGAATACTTAATTTATTAAAATTTCTTTTTATTAGAATAAAAATACTAAACTTATCATATTTCTTTCCCTTTAGTTAAAATTACTCTTCTAATTTAATCTCTTACCATGTAAATAAAAGTACTCAACTAATCTTATTTCTATCTATATTAGTAGAAGTACTCAACAAATCAAATCACTTCTTATATAAACGAAGTTATTAAACTCTTCAAATTTGTATTCCATTTGAATGGAACTACTAAACTCATCGAATCTCTATCTATTTAAATAAAAGTAACTTACTCATCCAATCTCTTCTTATCTGATTGAAAGTACTCAATAGATTAAATCTTTTTTCTATTTAACGAAAGTTCTCAACTCATCAAGTTATTTTCTGCTTAAATTTAAGTACCTAACTTATTAAATCTTTTTTTATTTGAATAAAAGTACTAAAACTATCAAATCCTTTTTTATTTAAATTAAAGTACTCATCTTATTCATTCTTTTTCTACCTAAATGAATGTACCTAGCTCTATAAAGTCCTTTCTATTTGAAAGAAAGTAGTCAATTTATAAAATCTCTTTTAAATTGAATTAAAAAACCCAACAAATCAAATCTTTTTCTGTTTAAATATAAGTACGTAAATCAAGAAATATTTTTCCATTTAAATAAAAGTATTAAGCTTATCAACTCTTATTTTATTTAAATTTTAGTACTCTACTTATCAAGTCCATTTCTTTTTGAATGAAAGTACACGACTTATCAAATCTCTTTCTATTTGTTTGAAAGCACTAAACATATACAATTTTCTTTCATTTGAATGAAAGAACTTAATATATCTAATGTCTTTCTATTTCAATAAAATTATGAAACAAATCAAATCTTTTTCTATTTAAATTAAAGTACTCAATTCTTTAAATCTTATTCTATTTAAACTTAAGTATAAAACTCATCAATTCTTTTTCTATTTAAGTACAAGTACTTAATTCATTAATTTTTTTTCTATTTTAATAAAAGTTGTTGCGTATCCAGCGCTACGAGTGAGTAGGGCGGAATGCCGGGGCGTGTACGGCCCTGCTAAGGCGTAATACACATGCGACATAGCAGTATCGTTATTTTCTGATGGTTATTACGGTAGCGTCAAGATTTTTGCAAGAACTCCTTTTTTCTTCTAGCTCGCATTTTCTTATTACACTTATTACGCTAATCACATGTATCAACAACCGCGATATTCTCAGGCTTATCTTTGATTGGTCTAGCATAGTATCGCTTTTTTGTATAAGGCCCAGCGCGTTCTTGCGCCTGTCATTACACGTAATTCATCACGCATGATTCATTGCTCGAGATTTATCTAACGTAAAAAGGCTAAGACTTGCGAGAACTACTTTAAAGAGAACTATTTGTATTGCGAAATACTACATAATTTAGGTCCAGCTAGCGACAAGGGACAAAAACGGGCATGCACGAAACCAATATTATCCTGATTTGTACGTATTCTTCGACAACGTTTAATCCAGGGTTTTTATGCCAAAAGGCTTTTTCCTGACGAGCAAAATAAAACGTACTTTTTAGTACTGACTGAGCTTAAATATATTTGTAACTGTGATTTATTTTCCTATCGTCCTTCCTATTATTAAAAAATCTCGATATTTTTTGCAAGAGCACTCTTTGATTTACTACAATCCACTGGAGTACCGATTTAGAAATCGGTCGCGTCCACATTTTTGGTCTCTCGATCTCGATCTGGAGCTTCCTCCCCACACTTCGTCTGGCGTCAAGTGTGCATACAGTCTTCTTTAACGTAGGAGAAAGAGGCAACGAAAGACTTCCGATCAAGCAACAAAGGAGGTATTGCGTCATCACTACAATACGAGAAGCTTCTATTGTTCCAGTGCTTAAGTACGCTGCACGGGACATTTTAATTATGAGATTTACGTGAGTTTTGTAATTTCTGTTGCTTAATAGTTCTTTGAAGTTGTGTTTTTTCTCCTCTTTTCTTATTTTATTTCGCTTTCTGTCGTGAAAATGCCTCGTTTGAGTAGAGCACGTGGTGATTTCGAGCGCGTTGTACGAAGATTCGAGTATGTAAAAAAAAGAACTCACGCCATTTCAAAAGGCAGTGTGCGAGATAGATCGTTCAATCCCGCGCGATATAAGAAAATTAAAGCTTAGAATTTCCAAAGTTAAAAAGATTGTAGTAATATTTAAGGAGTTAATAGAGAAGACTTCTGGTGAAGCCATGAGAACGCTGGTTTACGAAATTCTCAATCATGTCGAGTCAGTCATCGATACTGAGGTGGAGGCGGAGTGAATCATTAATAAAGCTGAATCAGTAGCAACCTAAAACACAAATTCGCCCATTACGAGTCTGTCTTCTCCAGTTAGAACTACGGTAAGCAGTCCGTCCGTAAATAGCATTTACAGTATAACAGCAGTACAATTACCTCATTTTTACGGGCAGCATGAAAAATCGCTGAGTATCGCAGACACGTTTTAATTAGTGATACAAGATAATCCGCGCTTCGAGATATACAAAAGTTTGCATATTTAAAATTATGTTTTTTGAGACCCGCCGCTGAGAAAATAAGAGTTCTGGAAATAACCAAAGATAATTTTACGATTGCGTGGAAGACCTTAGTCGAGTGCTATAACAGTCCGTTATTATTCATAAATAAGCACGTGCGAGCTATTTTAGTGGGTCCTCTGGTTGACAGTGAATTTCTCCACGCCGTACTCCGCAAAGAATTAATTGCCACCAGGCCACGGAAGATTTAAACTCACAATGGGAAAAATTTTAGAAGAATAAAGAAGTAGCTAAAAGTAGTATTAGGTCGCACGAGGAAAATTTGTGCAAACCACATTACAAAAACAACACGCGACGGGATGATATTATCAGATATATAGTGAGACTGCCATTTAAGGAAGAAAATCAGGTAGGAGATTCGTATACGAGCGCGATAGAAATTATTCTTATTTATTAATTATCATTATCGCGCAAGCCAGAAATAAAAAATGAATACATTAAATTCTTATCCGAATATAAAGAACTAGGTCACATGAAAAGGATAGAAGGGGGACTCCACGATGTAAGATTCTATTTACCGCATCATGCTGTATTAAAGCATACTAGTCTTACGACCTAATTGCGAGTAGTGTTTGACGCGTAGGCAAAAGCCAGCTACGAGAAAACTTTGAATAACGTATTAATGGTTAGCCCAACTATACAGGAGGATCTGTTTGCACTTTTAGTAATATTTTGATCAAGCGCTATTGCTATTACCGCGGACATTGCGAAGATTTTTCGGCAGATAATGATTGACAGCCGCGATCACAAATAACAAACTAAACTTTGGCGTCGACAAGAAAGTGAGCATGTGAAAGCATATAGATTAAATACAGTAACTTATGGAACCGCCTCCGCGTCGTTCTTAGCAATGCGTACTTTACATCAATTTACGAGCAACGTAGATCAGAGATTCCCAAAAGCTGCCATCGTTCTTAAAGAAGATTTCTATGTGGACGACTTTTTAACCGGAGCGCGTACGGATAGGGAATTAAAGCAAGTCCGCGACGAGTTAATAAGGGTAACAGCAGGGGCAGGCATGCCTTTGCGGCAATACGCGTCAAATTGCGCCGAGATTCTAAAGGACTTAGATACCACAGATAATAAAATCGTAAATTTAGATTTTTTAGGCACGGTAAAAACATTAGGTATTAATTGGAACGCGGCTGAAGTTACTATAGGCTATACGGTAAAGCGAGACGCTGATCCATCGAAGGTTACTCAGCGCGTTATATTGTCCTAAATTTCGCAGTTATTCGACTTGCAAGGTTTACTAGAACCAGTAGTAAATAACGCGAAAATGATAATGCAACAGCTATAGCAATTAAAGTCAATGTGGGACGAAAATGTCCCAGCTGATATATATAAAATATGGCAAGAGTTCCGCCAAAATATCCACACGCTTAAGGAGATAAAGTTCGCGCGCAACGTAGTAGGTGATGGAGAAGAACTGAAATGCACTGTTTTTATGACGCGAGCGAAAGGGCTTACAACGCGTGCATTTATGTTAAAACGTTGGGAAAAAATCGCACGTTACGATTAGTCTGCGCTAAATCCAAGGTAGTGCCGCTTAAAATGCAATCAGTTCCGCGCCTAGAAGTTTGCGGCGCCTTAATAAGGCCTCTTTAAGGCCACAAGAAACGCATAGCGTAGAAATGATTTTCTGCTGTACAGTATTTTAGGCGGATTCCACGGTACTTTTGCATTGGTTCAGCACTCCGCCCCACACTTTTTAAACCTACGTAGAACATCGCGTAGCTGAAATTCAAGAGAGCAAAGATCGCGAGCTGTAGCGTCATTTATCGTCTAAGCAGAACCCTGCAGATTTAATAACTCGCGGAGTTACACCTGCCGAACTCCGTAAATGTAAGCTTTAGAAGTCTGGTCGTGCATAGCTTATCAAGAAGGAATTAAGTTAACTGCATAGTAGATTAGAATCAATCAAAAGCCCGGAAAAGAAAAAGATTGTAACTCACGCAAAGGTAGCTACTCCATTCGAACTATTTAGGCGGTACCCCTCGCCTAAATAGGTACTCTTCGCACGTAACTCGAGCAATTTAAAAGAGCAAAGAATAATAAGTGAGTTAACAGTAAACAAATAGAAAGGAGCGAAAGTAATCTCGATTAGATTGATACATGAAGAAGCATTTTCCGAGATCCTTAAATTGATCAGGTCTGAAAAAGAGGTTTGCGCATCATTCTCCGTACTTAGCCCGTTTGTAGACAATTTAAGAATATTAAGAGTTGGAGGTAAATTGGCAAGAAGCTACTTGCCATACGAGCAAAGGCATCCCGCATTATTATTGAAAGACTAAACATTTAAAAACGCGATAATACGCGAAAAGCACTATCAAATAGGGCACGGTTGTACACAAAATACTTTAAACGCACTTCGCGAATCGTTTTGGCCAATAAATAGGTGAAGCAGCGGTAAACGCGTTATATATAAATGCCTTACTTGTCGACGTTTAAAACCCGCTACGCCGCAAAATCCGATGAGTGATCTATCTGCCAGTCGTCTTCTACCAAATCGTTCGTTTTTCCAAACTGGCGTGGACTTCTGCCGTCCGTTATTCTTCAAGGAAAAGCTACATAAAGACCGTGGTCGCGCTAAAATATGTGTGGCAGTATTCGTCTGCTTTAGCATAATAGCCGTAAATTTAGAACTCGTGAATGATCTAACGACTGAAGCATTTTTAGCAGCTTTGCGTTGATTTATTGCTTGCCGTGTAAAATTTTCGGACATATATTTCGACAACGCGACTAATTTCGTTGGTGCAGCGAACGAACTAGAATCATGCGTATCGCGAAGTTTGGTAAATGAAGGGATCAAGTAGCATTTTATCCCACCTCGTTTCTCCCCTTTTAGAGGTGTATAACAGGCAGCCGTAAAATCGTTTAAATATCATTTAGTTCAAATTATAAGTGAGACATTGATATCTTACGAGGCGATATTGACATATGTCCTCGAGATATAGGCAATTCTTAACTCGTGTCCTATTACGCCTCTGTCTAATGACCCGAATGATTTGCGCGTTGTTAAAGCTGGACATTTTTTAATTGGAAAATCGTTTACGAGTTTGCCAGAGGACGAATACAGGGATATACTATCCGGGCGTCTTTCGCAATGGCAGCACGTACAGCAGATGAAACAGCATTTTGGGAACCGATGGAATAAAGAATATTTGAACGAGCAGACGGTCCGTAAAAAATAACACAGAGGCACAGCATACGAAATAAGCCTGGGTACACTAGTCATCCTGCAAGAAGATAGTTCCCCCCTAATTAAATAGCTATTAGGACGTGTTGCGAAAGTACATAAAGGAACCGACAGTATAGCACGCGTAGCGAGAAAAAAACTGCTAACGGTTTTGTTAAGCGCGGAATTAAACGTCTTTCTCCTTTGTTAAGCGTTTTATAAAAAAAAAATTTTTCTTTTGTAATTTAGTAGCGTTAATTACTGAATATGTATTGTAATATGCGGTTAGCTGTATGTATAAAGTTTATAATTTGTATTTAAGTGAGTGCATTTTTTTTAAATTTTGAACAATGCCCGTTCAAAATGGGGGGTATGTTGCGTATCCTACGCAACGAGAGAGTAGGGCGAAGCGCTAAGGCGTGTACAGCCCTACCAAGGCGTAAAACACGTGCGACAAAGTAGTATCGTTTTTTTTTTGAGGTAACTTCGGTAGAGACAAGATGTTTCCAAGAGCTCCTTTTTTCTTCTAGCCCGCGCTCTCCCACTACATTTATTACGCCAATCACACGTATCGACAGCAGCGTTATCCTCGGCCTTATCGGTGATTGGTCCAGCATAGCATCGCTTTTTTGTATAAAGCCCAGCGCATTCTGGCGCCCATCATTACTCGTTATTCATCACGCGTGATTCAGCGCTCGAAATTCATCTTACGTATAAAAGCTGAGACTTGCGGGAACTACTTCAAAGAGAACTATTTTTATTGCGCAATACTACATCATCTAAGTTCGGCCAGCGACAAAGGAACAAAGGCGGTCCTGCACGTTGCAAGAATTATCCTTATTTGTACGGATTCTTTGTCAACGTATCAACCAGGGTTTTTATGCTAAAAGGCTTTTCCCTGACGAGCTAAATAAAGCGTACTTCTTAGTACTGACTAGGCTCAAATATATTTGTTATTGTGTTTTATTCTCTTATCGTCCTTCCCATTATTAAACAATCTTAATATTAACCGTAAGGAGATTTTTTGATTCACTACAATCTACTAGAATACTGATTAAGGCATCGGGCGCATCAAGAAAAGTAATAAACATATAAAATCTCTTTCCATTTTAATTAAAGTACTCATATTATTAAATCTCTTTTCTTTTAAATAAAAGTACACGACTTTTTAAATCTTTTCCAATTTGTTTGAAAGTACTTTACATATCAAATTTGCTTTCATTTGAATAAAAGTACTCAATTCATTAAATTTCTTAGCATTTGAATAAAAGTAGTAAATTAAATAAATCTCTTTTCAATTGAATGAAAGTTCCCAAAAAATTACACTTCTTTCCTTTTGAATAATAGTAACTAGCTCATCAAATCTCTTTTTATCTGATAAAAAGTACATTATTCATGAAATCTCTTCCCATTTTACTGAAAGTGCTCAACTCATCAAATCCTTTTTTATTTAAATGTAAGTACTAAACTAATCAAATATTTTTATATTAGAATAAAAGTACTAAACTTACCAAATGTCTTTAAATTTTAATTTAGGTACACAACTCATCAAATCTCCTTCTATATGAATGAAAGTACACGACTTATAAAATCTCTTTCCATTTGAACGAGAGTACTATACACATTATATCTCTTTTCATTTAAATGATGGTACTAAACTCATTAATTCTCTTTTTATTTGAACGAAAGTACTAATTACATTAAATCTCTTTCTGTTTTAATGAAAAAACTTAACATATCAAATATTTTCTATTTAAATGAGAGTACTTAACTTACCAAACATCTTTCAATTTGGATAAAAATACTTCACTCATCAAAACCCTTTCCATTTAAATAAATATACTCTACTTATCAAATCTCTTTTCTTTTTATTGAAAGTAGTCAACTAATTAAATATCTTTCTATATTAATTAAAAACTTAACTTATCTAATCTTTTCTTATTTAAATGAAAGTACTTATCGCTTAAAATATCTTTCCATTTTAATGAAAGTACTCACTTAATTAAATCTCTTTCCAGTAAAATGAAAGTACCTTTCTAATTAAATTTCTTTTTCTTTGGATAAAAGTACTTTACTCATCAAATCTTATTCTATATAAATAAAGTTCTAAACTTATTAAATCTATTATTGTTTTAATGAATGTACTTAACTAATTAAATCTCTTTCGATTTAAATGAAAGTAAACAACGCACAAAATCTCTTTTTATTGAAATGAAAGTACTTAAATAATTATACCCTTTTCTATTTCAATAAGAGGACTTGAGTCATCAAATTTTTTTCTATAAAATTAAATGACTACACACATCAAATCTCTTTCCTTTTGAATAAAAGAAATTAACTTAATAAATATTTTTCTATTAGAATAAAAGAACCTAAAATATCAAATTTCTTTCTATTTAAATGAAAATACTTAAATAAAATTTCAAAATTTATTTAATTTTAAAAATCAAATATTTTTCTATTTAAATGAAAGTACTAAGCTTATCAAATATCTTTTTATTTAAATAAAAGTGCCTAAAATATCAAGTCTATTTAAATTTAAATTAAAGTGCTTTGCTCGTAAAATTTCTTTCTATTTAAATAGAAAAACTCTACTTATCAAATATCTTTCCATTGAAATGAAATTATTTAACTCTTCAAATCTTTTTTAATTGAATAAAAGTTATAAACTTATCAAATCTCTTACCATTTAGGTTTAAGTACTCAACTCATCGAATCTCTTTCTATTGAAGTTAAAATAGTCAAATAATTAGTTCTCTTTTCATTTTAATAGAAATACCTGACTTATCAAATCTCTTTTAATTTGAGTAAAATTACTCAACTCATCTAATCTCTTTCCATTTGAACGAAAGAACTCGACTTATTAAATCTGTTTCCATTTAAATGATAGTGCTTAACATAACAAATCTTTTTTAGTTTAATTGAAAGTACTAAACTTATAAAAATTTCTTTCCCTTTAAATAATAGTACTTAATTCATTAAATCTCTTTGAAATTGAATGAAAGTACTTAACTCTTCAAATCTCTTTCAATTTAAATGAAAGTTCTCAACTCATCAAATTACTTTCTATTTAAATGAAAGTACTAAACTAATCAGATCTTTTTCTTTTTAAATAAAAGTACTCAACTCATTTAATCTCTTTTACTTTGATTGAAAGTATTTACCATATTAATTCTATTTTTATTTAAAAGAAAGTTCTCAGCTTATCAAATATCTTTCTACTTAAATGAAAGTAATAAACTCATCAAATCTCTTTCTATCTAAATGAAAGATCCTAATTTGTTATATTTTTATTTATTTGAATAAAACCACCTAACTCATTAAATCTTTTTGTACTTGTATAAATGTACTTAAATTATCAATCCTATTTCCTCCTGAATAAAAGTATTAAACCTAATAAATCTCCTTTCATTTGATTGAAAGTACTAATCTCATTGAATCACTTTTTAATTAAAATAAAGAACCTAAGTCATCAAATCTCTTTCTATTTGAATAAGAGTATCTAACTAATTAAATCTCTTTTCATTCATAAAAAGTACCCAACTAATCAAATCACGTTTTATTTGAAATAACGTACCTTACTTATCAAATCTTTTTACATTTAAATGAAAAAACTTAACTTATCAAATCTCTTTTGATTTGAATAACAGTAGTCAACTCATCAAATCTCTTTTCGATTAAATAAAATAACTTAACTAATTAAATCTCTTTCTATATATTATTCTTTTTTTATTTGAATGAAAGTACTCAACTCATCACATCTTTTTCTATTAAAGTGAAAATACTTAACTTATCATTTTTTTACTACTTAAATATGTGTACAAATTCAAAAAATCTTTTTTTATTTGAATAAAAGTACTCAACTCATCATATATTCTTTCATTGTAATAAACTTACTCAACTCATTAAATCATTTTTTAGGTAAATAAAAGTTCTTAACTAATCAAATCTCTTATTATTTGAATTAAAATACTTAACACATCAAGTCTCCTTATATTTGAATAAAAGTAATAAGTTTATTAAATATCTTTCTATTTAATTGACAGTACCTAACTAATTTAATAACTTTTTATTTAAAATAAAGTATTAAGCTCATTAAATCACGTTTTATTTTAATAAGAGTACCTAACAAATGAAACCATTGTTCATTTGAACGAAAGTACCCAAAACATCAAATCTCTTTATTTTTATTAAAAGTACTTAATTCATTAAACCTCATTTCTTTGTTATGAAAGTACTCAATTATTTAATCTTGTTTTATTTAAATAAAAGTACTTTACTTAACAAATCTTTTTCTAATAGTATTAAAATACTCAAATTGTCCAATCTGTTTCCATTTGCATCATAGTATTAAACTCATCAAATTTGTTTTTATTTAAAGGAAGGTACTCAACTTATCAAATCTCTGTTCTTTAGAATAAAAGTACTTACCTCATTAAATCTCTTTCTGTTTAAAAAAAATTACTTGACTTATTAAATCTCTTTCTATTTAAATGACAGTACTTAACTTATTTAATTTCTCTTTATTTTTGTATAAAAGTACTTAACGTAATAAATCTTTTAATGTTTAAAAAAAGATTTTTATATTGAATAACTTTCTATTTAAATGTAAGTACTTAACTTATTTAAACTCTTTCAATTTGAACGAAAGTACTACACTTATTTAATCTCTTTTTATTTAAAGGAAGGTACTCAACTTATAAAATCTCTTTTTATTTTAATGAAAATACTCTACTCTTCAAATCTCTTTTCGTTTAAATGAAAGTTATTAACACATTTAGTCTCTTTCTATTTAAATAAAAGTACTTATCTTATCCAATCTCTTTTAACTTTAATGAAAGTACAAAACTTATCTGTTTAATTAATGAAGAAAAATATCGTATAATATAAGTGGTAAAAGTTTAATAAATCTATATAATATATCTATTACAAGTTCTTCCGTGCAACGTGCTATTACTTTTACTTTAACTATGTAATTCTTTTAACAGAGAGCCCAATGCCGCTTATCACTGTCCCTTATATACTAATCTTACATGGACTAGAGTGGGGAGACTTACATGTGTGCGTCTCTCTCACGATCAATATTACACCAGCACATGCTCTTGCGCTACAGCACGTACATTTAACCTTGCAATAGACAATGTACACATCTCTACACGCCTCTTTACATTTATATTACCATAGATTTTATAATTCTCAATTACTTAGTCCTATTTTAATTGTAATTCTTTTCTAAATTTTTCAAATTGTATTCGTCCTAATGCTTTAGTGAAAATATCAGCAGAATTTTTATCCGTATAAATTCTAATTACATTAATCATACCTTTTTAATAATTTTCATTTACGAAATGATAGTGTGTTTCAATATATTTTGAATTTTTTTGTAAGATTTCCATATTTACTAATAATAATCGCATCTGCATTTTCCTCATAAATTTCAATTGGATTCTTAATTTCTATTTCAAATATCTTTAGCAAATCTTTACTTAATTTTAATTCACTCACACATGCTGATAACGCAACATACTCAGCTTCGGTAGACGACTTTGTTACAATGTTCTGCTTTTTTGATTTCCAATAAATAGTGTTTCCATAAATTTTTATTACATATCCCGTTATTGATTTTCTGTCAACTATGTCTCCTGCCCAATCAGTATCAACACTACATTCTAAAGTATTGGCATTTAGATTTTTCTTATAAACAAATTTTAATTCTTTCGTATAGTATAGATACTTAAATATTCATAGTGCATATTTATTATGACTCTGGTCGTAACAATTTTGAAATCTACTTAAGTAATTTACTGAATAGCATATGTCTGGTCTTGAACTTGAGCTTATATATAGCAGTGCACTAATTAGGTTTCTATATTTTATATCATTTTATGATGTTAAAGTAGGCTCACATTTTAAGTTTTGTTCCATTAAAAGTAGCATACAGTTTCGCATTTTCTAGATTATATTTTCTCGCTAAAGACTTAATATAGTCCTTTTGATCTAAAGTCATGTAATTTTTACTACAACCATAATAAATATTCATACCTCAGTACGTTTTAACTCGTCCCATATCTTTCATTCGAAATTTTTCAGTTAATTTTCTTTTGATATATTCAATTAACTTTCTATCCTTACTTGCTAATAATAAATCATTAACAAAAATATTTAAATAAACCTTTTCACTTTTGACTTTCATAAAACATAAACAATAATAAATTTTATTTTTTTGAAACCTAATTCGCTTAAATAATTATCTAAACATTCATATAATGCGCGGGAACTTTCGCGTAGTCCGTACAAGGCCTTGTCTAATTTATATACTCTTCCTGAATTATCATCATAACCTTAAGGTTGTTTCAAATAGACGTCTGATTTTACTTTTCCATTAAGGAACGCTGACTCTACGTCCATTTGATCAATTTGAAAATTATTTTGTACACAATAATTAAGTAAAATTTTTAATGTTTGTGTCCTCACAAATGGAAAATAAATACCATCAATTATCTCTTTTTGCTGAAATCCTTTTACTACAATTCTCGCCTTATATTTATTGTCTCCTTTCTTTGTATAGACCCACCTTAAATCTAGTGCTTTTTTGTCTTTCGGTTTTTCGACTAATTTTCATGTTGCCTTTTTATTTAAACAATCAATTTCTTTGTCCATGGCTTCGTGCAATTTCTCGCTCTCGTTATTATTTATTGCTTTATGATAGTTCTCGGGACTATCAGCACTTACAAAGTTTACATAGATACAATTAGTTATCAGATTTCCATATCTTTTTACTGGAATTTTCTTTCTTTCAGACCTCCTTATTATTTTCTAATTTTCATTGTTAGTACTCGGTTCTAAGATTTCATTTCCGTTTCTTTCATTTTTAAGTTCCCTTTCTAATTCAGTTTTACGTTCATTTTCAGGTTCAGTTTTACATTTTCTACTCACCTTAAAAGATGGAGTAGAAGAAAGTTTAGAGTCATCCATACCATTTAACCCTACTAATTTTACATTTTGATCAACTATTTCTAAATTCTTAGCTACAAATACTCTATTGTTTACTAAAACTCTATACCCTACGACATCATAACCAACTATTACTCTAATATCTGCTTTTTTATCCCATTTACTTTTTCTTTTAATTTCTGGAACTCGAACAAAAACTCTACTACCGTATAATGTGAGGTTTTTAATATTCAGCTTTTCTCCTATCATAATTTCATACGAAGTCTTCTTTTCTATGGTATTAGCTATAGTTCTATTTTTCCGATAAGCTGCTGCTTGAACTTCTTCAGGCCAAAATCTAGTATGAATTTTCGCGTCTGCTAATAAACATTTCGCCGTTTTCATTATTGACCTATTATATCTCTCAGCTGTTCCGTTCAGTTCATTAACATACGAAGGACATGGTTTTATATAGAATCCTTTTCCTTTTGCAAAGTTTTACATATTTTAATTTAAAAAGTCTCTACCGTTATCACGCCTTAATTTTTTTATTCTTTATCGTGTTAAATGTTTAACTAGATTTACGTAGTTTACAATAAAGTCATAAACTTCATTTTTTCCTTTTATAACATAAATTTTTGCTACTTTACTATAATCATCGATTAAAACTAGGAAATATTTTTCACCCCTAAACCCTATAGTTTTATGTAGTCCATTTAGATCCGCGTGAATTATTTCACTTATGTCTTTTGATCTGTGCCTTTCATTTTTAAATTTAGTATTTGTCATTTTGTTTTGCATACAGGTACCAAATCTTAAAAATTCCTTTTTTAAGTTATTTGGAAAACCTACGACAAAGTTATTTTTGCTTAAAGTATCAAAATATTTAAAATTTACATGTCCGAGCATTCTATGGTATTTCTCTTTCAATGTCATATCATTAGCTATACTTTCAGTTACGTAGTTTTGGCTTCTTCTGAACATAGTATTTATTATATATAAATTTTTTCTTTGATTGCAACTCCTAATAATTCATTTTCTTTGCTATAAGTTTTTGAAGTATTTTCTGACGATATAATTTTCGCATTTTCGGCGACTTTTCCGAAAACTCATTATATTCCTATCCATTTCTTTGACAAAGAATACATTTGTTAATTTGATTTCAGTTTTATTTAAATTTGTTACAAATTTAGCTTTAACATCGCCTACAATAGTTGCTTTAAGTGTACGACCATCTCCTACTTTTACATTAATCGGGTTTTTTAATGTTTCTGATTTTACGAAGTATTTATCAATATTTATTATATGGTCGGAACATCCACTATCTAAAATCCATTCTAGCTTATTTTCTGAAATGTTTACCTTAATGCTGTTATTATCGCTAACCTCTGCTAATGATGTAAAGACCTTGGGTTCAAAGCGATCTTGTCGTTGTTGATTACCTCGTCCTCGGTTGCCTCTGCCTCTGTTTTGAAAGTTGCCGTTTCGTTGTTGTTCATGTATTTGCCATCGTACATTTCTATCCACGAATTTCTATCACTGTACTAATACGTAACCTGATACTGGAATTGACCTTGCTTTACGAATCTATAGCACGTTCTATCTTTTCCTTTTTCAGTTTTGAATACGTTTGAATTTTCGTAACTGCTTCTAGGATTTTGATTCTTACTTTGTCTTTTCCTAAATTCTTATTCTAATTTCGATTTAACAAATTCCACTGTTTTTTCTTTTTCTGGTAACGCATCTACAATATCAAATATATGCAACCAGCTTCCCCGTAGTGTTAGCAAAAAATAATTCATCTTATCTTCGTTTGTTCCCTTTTCTCCAGCACTTTTAATTTCGTTTACTAGTTTTTCAAAATTGTTATAAAAATTTGTTGGATTCTCATTTTTATCCATTTTCCAATCAAGTAGTTATCTCTTACATAATAATTTCACTGCACTACTTTTTACTAAGAAATTACCATATAATTTATCAATCATCTCTTTGGAATTTCTTTCAGAAATAATTAATTTCAGTTTTTTATTTGTTACACTGTTCACAATATAATTCTTTGCTTTTATTTCTTTTTTCTTCCCTACGGCTTCTGTTATCGTTAATGGCCTTTCATTATGTTCAATAACTTCATAGCATTCTTTCAGTTCCAAGAATAATTAAATTTATACTTCCATTTTTTGTAATGAGTCCCATTAAATACTTGTAATAGAAATCCTTTGTTATTGGATTCTCTTTCGTCCGCCATGTTGATTCGATTCTCTTTGCGTTTATATTCTTAAACGCTTTCACAATATTATTCAGAATAACTAACTTCTTGAACATACTTACTTATACCACCGCATATACCCATGGACTGCTACTTTGTTAAATAAATGAGAAAAAATATCTTATAATATAGGTGGTAAAGGTTTAATAAATGTAAATATTATATCTATTACAAGTTCTTCCGTGCAACGGGCTATTACCTTTACTTTAACTATGTAATTCTTCTAACAGAGAGCCCTATACAGCAAACCGCTGTTTCTTATATACTAATCTTACATAGACTAGAGTGGGAAACTTACATGTGTGAGTCTCTCTCACGAACAGTAGTACACAAACACATGCTCTGGCGCTGCAGCAAATACATTTAACCTTGCAATAGACAATGTACACATCCCAACATTATCAAATCTCTTTCTATTTTAATGACAGTACTCAACTTATTCAATCTCGTTTCTCTTGAATAAAAGTAAAAAAATTATAATATATCTCTGTATTTAAATATAAGTTATTAACTTAATAATTCCTTTATCCATTTGAAGAAAATGTACTATACCTATCAAATCACTATCTATTTGAATGAAAGTACTCAACATATTGAATCTCTTTCTATTTAAATGAAACTATATTACTTATCAAAAACCATTGAATTTGAAAAAAAATACTTAACTTATCAGTTCTCTTTCCATTTAAATTAAGATGCTTTATTTATAAAATCTCTTTTTATTTGAATAAAAGTACTCTACTCATAAAATCCCGTTCTTATTGAATAAAAGTAATCAACACATCATATCTCTTTTTTTTTAAAAGAAAGTATTCAACACTTAAAATATCTTTCCTTTTAAATGAAAGTACTAAACTCATAATATCACTTTTCATTTGATTAAAAGTAATAAACTTTTTAAATCTTTTTTTATTTAAATTAATGTACATAATTTATTAAACCTTTTTCTATTTAGGTAAAAATACTTAACATATTCAATCTTTTTCTATCTGATAAAAATTACTCACGTAATAAACATCTTTCCATTTGAATAAAAGAAACTAACTCATCAAATCTCTTTTTATCTGATTGAAAGTACTCTACTAATAAAATCTCTTTCTATTTAAAGAAAAGTGCTGAATTTATCAAATCTCTTTGTATTTAAAATAAAGTTTTTGACACTATTAAATAACTTCTCATTTAAATAAATGTACCTAATTTATTTTTACTCTTTCTATTTGAACGAAAGTACTTAACGCATCAAATCTCTTTCGATTTAAATGAAAAAACCACACACTCTAACTCTTTTTCTACTTGATTAAAATTTTTTAACTTATTAAATCTCTCACTATTTAAAGGAAATTAATCAACTTATCAAATCTCTTTCTATTTGAATAAAAGTACTTATTTTATCAAATCTCTTTTTTATTTGAATGATGGTCCTAAATTCATCAAATCTCTTTGATTTAAATGAAAAAACCAAAAATATCAAGTCTTGTTCTATTTAAATGAAAGAGCCAAATTATCTTATCTCATTCTATTTGAATAAAAGTAATCTTCTATTTAAATCCTTTTCTGCTAAATAGAAGTACTCAACTCTATAAATATCTTTATATTTAAATTTAAGTACTTAGCTCAATAAATTACTTTCTATTTTAATAAAAGTTCTCAACTCATCAAATGTCTTTCGATTCATATAAAAGTACTTAACTCATCAATTCTCTTTTAACTTGAATAAAAGCACTCAATTCATATATCTCTTTGCATTTTATTGAAGGTACTAAACTTATTAAATATTTGTTTATTTCTTTAAAAGTCCTAATTTTATCTAATCTCTTTCAATTTGGATAAAAGTACCACACAAATAAAACTTCTTTTCATTTGAATGAAAGTAGCGAACTTATAAAATCTTTTTTTATTTAGTTAAAAGTACTAAATTTTTAAAATCTCTTTCTATTTTAACAAAAGTACTCAACTCATTAAATCTTTTTCTGATTAAATATCAGTACCTAGCTCATTAAATTTTTTTTCATTTAGATAATAGTACTAAATTTATCAAATCTCTTTTCATTCAAATTTAAGTACTTAACTTATCGAATCACTTAAAATTTAAATGAAAATACTCAACTAATCAAATCTGATTCTATTTGAATAAAAGTACACAACTCATCAAATCTCTTTCTACTGGGATGAAAGTACTCAACTTATTAAATCTTGTTTTATTTAAATAAAAGGACCTATCCAAACAAATCTCTTTTTATTTAAATAAAGTACTCATAATATAAAATCTGTTTTCATATGAATAAAAGTACTTAACTTTTAAAATATCTTGTATTTTAAATAAAAATAAATTATTCCTTAAGTCCCTTTTCATTTATTAAAAGTACCTAATTCATTTTATCTATTTCTTTTTAAATAAAAGTAATTTACTCTTTAAATCTCTTGCTAATTAAATTTATGTACTCTTCATATTAAATCTCTCTCTATTTAAAAGAAAGTACAAGACTTATCAGACCATTTTTTAATTTGTATGAAAGTACCTAACTTATCAAATTGCCAGCCAATTGAATAAAAGTACTTAACCTATCAATTCTCTTTCCATTTGATTAAAATTACTAAACTAATTAAATCTTTTTTCATTTAAATGAAGGTACTTAATACATCATATCTCCATTGCTTTTAATAAAAGTACAAAACGTATCAAATATCTTGCAATTTAAATGAAAGTATTAAACTCATCAACTCTTTTTCCATATAAATGAAAGTACTTAACTTATCAGATCTCTATCCCTTTTATTAAAGTACTAAATTCTTTAAATCTCTATTTATTTGAATAGAAGTACTACACAAATCAAATATTTTACCATTTAAATGAATGTACCGAACTTACTAAATCTATTTTTATTTGAATTAAAGAATTAAACTTAATAAATCTCTTTCCATTTGAATGAAAGTACCCAACAAATAAAATCTTTTTCCAAATAAATAAAAGTACCTTACCCTTAAAATCTCTTTTTATTTGATAGAAAGTACATAATTAAATAAATTTCTTTTTAATTGAATAAAAGTACTATACACAGCAAAACACTTTTTATTTGAATAAAAGTAATCAAATTATCAAATATTTTTTATTTAAAAAAAAGTACTTAACTCATCAATGTTTTTTCTATTTCAATAAAAGTACTAAACTTATCAAATCTCTTTCGATTTGAATCAAAAAACCTAACACATTAAATCTCTTTCTCTTTCACGGAAAGCAATCAATTTATCAAATTTCTTAGCATTTAAATGAAAGTACTAAACTTAATAAATTTTTTTACATTTTAATAAAAGTACTATACTCAACATATCTCTTTTCTTACGAATGAAAGTACTTAACTCATATAATCTCTTTTTATTTTAATAAAACTACTAAACTTTTTCAATCTGTTTTAATTTCAATAAAAGTACTAAACTTATGAAATATTTCTAATTTAAATGAAAGTACTTAATTTATCAAATATTTTTTTAATTGAATAAATGTACTAAACTCATTAAATCTCTTCATATATTTAAATAAAAGTACACAACTCATCGAATTTGCTTTATTTAAATGTAAGGACTACAAACATTAAATCTTTTTTCACTTGAATATACCTGCTTAATTATTTAGTATTTCTCTCGTTCAAAAATTACAATTTTTTATGATAAAATTTAACAGGGAACTTGGACATGAAAGAAGTAGAACTTAGTTTGATTTAGTTGGACGTTTCGTCTCTTTATTAGGACTTCTTCAGCAACTGGAAATTTTATTTTATTATATTAACACATACATGAGGCTCATACAATATATAATTTTTTACATGTTACCTTAATCTTTACAGTTCAGCGTCTTTTCTCATTAAGTAGACATACATTATTCTTTTTATTATTATTCAAAACACAAAACATCTAAATTATTATTTATAATATAATAATTATTATTTAAGGTCCTCAACAAAACTGTTTCAATCTAGACTAGTGTTTGTTAGTCTAGATATCATCAGTGTAAGGTGTCCTCTATTATTTGTTACGGTTAAAATTTAAAATTCCGTTATAGATGTGATTTAAATTATTCGTGTCCGTTCTAAAATTAACTGTGTTATTGTTTGATATATGAAATATTTCGCTGATATTTCTCTTATACCAATTTTCTTCTAAATCTAAAATAGTTGCCGCGTCAAATTTAAAGTTATGTCCTGTTATGAGATGATGTGCAGCTAACGCTGTGGTAATAGTTTTATTTACATTTGTAGGTTTGCAGTCATTTTTATGTTTGTCTTATCTTTTTTTAAGTTTCTGCTTCGTTTGTCTAATATAACACTTTTCACATTCACATGGTATTTTATACACTAAGTTTGACTGGTCAAATTTGTTTACCTTATCTTTTAATTTGGTGTAAATAGAGTTTATTTTTGTCAGATTATAAAAGACCAGTTTGATATTGGTGTTCTTAAAACATTTATTTATTTTATTTACTAAAGGTTTAATATATAGGAACTTAATGTATTTTTTATCTTGCGGATTCGGATTTTTTACACGATCTTTGTCAATTTTAAATTCATTAAATACCATGCGTATGAGACTCATGGGATAGTTATTATTCTTTAAAAGAGTCTCTATTTTTTTCTTTTTTTCTGTATGAAACTTATTACTGCTTAAAGCTAGAGCTCTAAATAATAGACCTTTTATAGTTCCAATTTTTTGACTTAAAGGATGGTTCGAATAGTAATTGATACATCTTCCTGAGCTTGTGAGTTTCACATACCAATTCGTTGATATGGTTCCGTCTTTATTTCTTATAACTGTTACATCTAAGAATGGTAATGTATCGTTGTCTTCTATTTCAATAGTAAACTGGATTTTTTCGTTTATCATATTGAAGGTTTTTAATACTACTTCAGTTCCATCTTTAGGTATTGCAGTTATGATAATATCTACATATACTGTTAAGAATGGAACTGTAAAGGGTAAGTTGCCTTCAATTTTTTTTTAACACGTGATTCATTAACAAATTATCTAATATTGGGCTAGCTGGATTGCCCATACTGGAACCATCCAGTTGTTGGTAAAAAGATCAACCTGCCTAACTTCCTTAATCTCTTTTAATTTGAATAAAAGTGTTCAACTATTTAAATCTCATACTACAGGAATTAAAGTACTCAATTTGTAAAATCTTTTCCTATTACTATAAAACTACTCCACGCATCAAATCTCTTTCCACTTTAATTAAAGTACTCAACTTGTCAAATCTCTTTTCCTTTGATTGAAAGTACTCAATTTATTACATCTCTTTCTATTTAAGTGAAAGTACTTAAAATACAAGATCTCTATTTATTTGATTAATAGTACTTTATTCTATAAATCATTCTCTATTTTGAGGAAAGCAATTAATCCATTAAATCTTTTTCTATATAAATAAATGTACTTAACACATCAAATTTTTTTCTATTTTAATAAAAAAAATTAAAACTTTAAATCTCATTATTATTGAACGAAAGTACCCAACTTATCAAATATCTTATTATTTAAATTAAACTACCCAACAAATATAAGCTTTTTTTCTATTCGAATGAAAGTACCTAACACTTTAAGTCTTTTTTTATTTAATTGAAACTTCATATTTTATAAAACTCTTTTTATATAAATGAAAGTACCAAACTCATCAAAACTGTATTTATTTGGATAAAAGTATCAAACAAATCCAATCTTTTTCTATTTAATTGAAAGTACTAAACTCATCAAATCTCTTTCTATTTAATTGAAGGTACTCAACTTATCAAATCTCTTTCTATTTGAATGAAAGTACTTAATTCAAAAAATCTCTTTTTTTTCTAAATAAATGTACTCAACTTATTAAATTTCTTTTATTTGAATGAAAGTACTTAACTCTATAAATCTCTTTTTATTTAAATAAAAGTACCAAATTTATCAAAACTCTTTCGATATAAATAAAAGTACCTAACTAATAAGTTTTTTTTTCATTTCAATAAAAATACTTGACTCATCAAATCTCTTTCTTCATAAATAAAAGTACTTACCGCATCAAATTTCTTTCCAATTAAGTAAAAGTACTAAACGCATCAAATCTTTTTCTATTTAAATAAATGTACTTCACTTAACATATCTCTTTTTATTTAAATAAGAGAACGTAACTTTTTAAATCTCATTCTATTTAAATTAAAGTATTTCTTTCATTAAATCCAGTCTCATTTAAATCAAAGTACATGACTAAGTAGATCCCATTTCATTTTAATAAAAGTAATCAAAACATCGAATCTCTTTGTATCTAATTAAAAGTACTCAGTTCATCAAATTTCTTTTTATTCAACTAAAAATGCTAAAATTATCCTATTTCTTTTTTATTTGAATAAAAGTACTCAACCGTTTAAATTTCTTTTTATTTGATTAAAAATACTTTGCTTATCAATTCTCTTTCTTTTTGCATGAAAGTGCTGAGTTCATCAAATTACATACTATTTAAATAAAAGTTCCAAACTCATTAATTTTTTTATTATTTTGAATAAAAGTACTCATTTTATTACATCTCTTACCTTTTTAAAAAAAGTACTAAACTCATCTAATCTCTTTATATTTAAATGAAAGTACATTACTCATCAAATATCTTGCTATTTAAATGAAAGTATTCATGTCATCAAATCTCTCTCTATTTAAATTAGAGTACTCAACTTATTAAATCTCTTTTCATTGGAATAAAAGCACCTAATTTATTAAATCTCTTTGCATTTAATTAAATTTACCAAACTTAATAAATTTTTTATTATTTGAATAAAGGCCATAACTCATCAAATCTCTTTCCATTTAAATAGAAGTACCCAACAAATCCAATCTCTTTTCATTGGAATGAATGTAACTAACTAATTAAGTCTCTTTTTATTTGATTAAATTTACTCAATTCTTAAAATCTCTTTTTATTTTAACGAAAGAACTCAACTTATCAAATCTTTTTCAGTTTAAATATAAGTACGTATTATTTAAATATGTTTGAATAAGTAAGAAATTTTTATAATTTAAATGTTGATTATCCGTGTCCACAATTCGACTACTCGAGATACATTAAACGTGGAAGAAATAAATCGACAAGTGGAAGGTTAAAATTAAACATTATACAGACCAATCAATACGAAAATGTAAAAGAACAAAATTATATCCAGTTGATAAATTATAGAAAAGTTAATTTAGTAAATAAGTTTTCCTGTATTTATATATGTACGTATGACGCAATTCTATGACGTAAACGTATGAAAGCATTTTTATGTTATTCATTAATTGTCTCAATTTATTGAGATTTGTTTATACCATTCGTAATTTCATAAATCAAAAACAATAAAGATAGAAAAACTAAAAAGAAAATAATATTATCTAGTGTTAAAAGTAAGAGTTGTTTTATAAAAGAAATCAGCATCGAGTAGAATATAAGAGGATATTACAAAATGAGACTTCAACGGGAGTGGGCGAGGATATAATTTTTCTTAGCAATTACCTCTTAACTCACGCTCTTTAATTACGCAGAAAGTAACAAAGTGAAGGAAAATGACGAGTGGGAAGACGGAAAGCAAAACGTTGAAGATACCGGTTAACTCGTCACAAGGTCAGAGTGGCAAAGTGTCGTTCTGGAAGGCAATCGTACTCGCCGACTTCCGTTTGTCGCGTAGCTCGATATTTTTCTACTGCGAAAGAAGAAGAAAGAAATAAAGGAATAAAAAAGAAAATGAAAAACTAAAGAATTAAGGAAGCAAGCAAGCATGCGAGCAGGCAAGAAAGAAAGACAGAAAAAAAGAATAAATGAAAGAATGAAATAAAGAACTAACTACGGTGTGCAATCGTCGCAAAGGTTTTATAACGTTTCGAGAGACGACAAAGAAGACAAGCTTACTACGCGAAAGATTGTTTCCTCCGATTTGAAAAGATCGTACGGCCACACGCAAACTCGTCAGTACGTTAATAATTGCGGCTGAATAAAAGCTGAGATGCGTCGTTGAGTTGACTGTTGTATTAAAAGAGACGAGAATGATAATAAAAGAAAAATAATGGAAAATATCAAAAAAGAATGAGAAAATATAAATGAGAGAGAAAGAAAAAGAGAGAAGGAGGGAAAAATACTTTGACGCAAACTCAAATCACTTTCGTACTCGACAAACTAGTAGATTGCAACTAGTGCAATCTTTTGTGTAATTTGATTTAACTTGAATGGTAAGATAAAATTGCATTACGTCTCTGGGGCCTACATATATATATAAAGTTATACAGAAATTTTTCAGCCGCGAAAATGCACGAAGGCGAAAAGTTATGATATTTCGATAGGAGAAAAGATTTTGTTCGTGGTAGAGGTGGGGAGGGGAGAAAGAGAGTAAAGGATTTACCTTCAAAGAATATAGAGGAAAAAAAACAAAAAAAAAAAGAAAAAAAAAGAAAATCAACTAAATGGAGAAAAATGTTTAAACGCTTTTTGAATGTTATTCGTTTTAGATTGTATATTGGATTCGAGAGAAATCGTTAATCAAACTTCGATGTATGTTTAATTGATATAAAAGTATTTTTCGTAATACTGAATTTTATATATAAAATTCGCCGTTGAGTTAAGCGAACACTGACCTATATATAAATCGATAGAACGTTATCCACTTTCTAAGATCTTTGAAACTCTACCTACCTTTATCGGAATAAATAACCGAGGAAAGTATACGACTCTGACTTATAAACGAATCTTGATAGCCTATAAAGACGAAATCGTGAAGAAATGAATCGTAAATAAATCGTCGTCTTCTTTTCTACCACGTTATGCGTAAATGTTATTTTCTAGAAAAAAGAAACGTTTAAACGGTTAATTATTCTCTGCAAGGATAACTTTTTTTGCCATTCAAAATACTTATAAGCATTCAGAGAAACATCGAACATCCACGATGTTAGATCGGAGAGTTTTTAGATTGTTCAAAAGAAAGAAAAGAGGTAAAAAAGAAAAGAGAAAAAAAGCGAAAAAGAGAGAGAGAGAAAAAGAAACGAAGAAACGTCGATGACAAGCATCTTAGGTCGATGCAAAACCAGAGACTACTCTAAGAATGAGGAGATGACAAGAAACGCTTGACCCAAATCAAGCGAGAGAGGTTTTTGATAAGCAATCCTGGGGAAACTCGATTCTCGGGATCTTGGAAACGTGTTAGAACGCCATAACTATGACGAAAAGCCTATAAAACATCTCGATCATTCGTTTAACGAAACGTCAGATCCAAAATAGCTCGAGGGCAAAATTCCGTTTTGGTTGTAACGTCGAGTAGCTCCGTTGAATTTGCTAGACAAGGTGTAAGAGGGTCGATGAATGGAAAGGAATACCGTGTATATCTATTAACGTGTACATTGGTCGACGTTTAGAAGATAGTATAGAGAAGAGAGAGAGGGTGGTAAAGGTGCTGGACACTGCATCGCTAATTAGTACCATCCTTTAATCGGAATTGCAGGGTCAAAGGTCTTCTTACGTTTCCAACTACGTGATTTCATCAGCGTCAATGACGTGCTCATATCAAGTAAACGAATCGATATCTTTATAAAATTAATTATTGTTCGATCGTTTAAGACGTGCGAAGACCAACCAATCTTTTACTCGAAAGGTTCCAAAAAATAAAACACTTTACTGACGGATAACTTCGTCTCTCTCTCGCTCCATCTTTAGTTCGATTTAACTTCGTTATCACGAAAATTACTAGACAAACGATTGATGATCGATTAAAAGTACCTAGCTAGACCACCTTTAGTATATCGCTTATTTCATAAGATAACAAATTTTCTCATTGAAACATTTTTTTCTATCTCACGAAACAAGCAATATATTTAAGGAGGACTAGTTAAGTAAAAGACCGTGTGTACATTAAAGTTTACTGCTATTATTCAAACTTGTTTCTCTTAATTTTTTGAGAAGATTGTATTCGATTTTAATAATCATTTCTTTTTTTTTTTCTTCCTTTACTCCGATTTACTTGATTTGCGCGGGAAAAACGTTTTTCTTTAATTAATCCAAAAGGAAAGAAAAACTCGATTGTTCATTCGTCGAGTCTGTTCCAGTCGTTTCCTCTATCCCAAGGTAAGATGTTTACTCGTCTTACTCCACTTCCCTCGAGCCCGACCTTACTATTTTCCTTTATAATTATCTGGCTGGCTCGAGTTAAGCGAGATCCTATAAGTCGCAATAGGTGAGTCTATTACAAAGAGGATCACTTATGTAATCTGAAAACCTGTTTGATAAGCTTCTTTCGATTTCTTCTACTTTTTCCCCCTTGCCTCCTCCCCTTTCCTCAGGTTTCATATCTTTCCTTTTCTTCTTCTTTTTCTTTTTTTCCTTTTTCTTTTTTTTATTCTTCTTTTCTTTTATTCTTACGTTAACTTCCCCTAAGTCTCCACCATCATATTTCCACTGTAATATCCTCTCTATACACATAGAAGGGCGCGCACGCGCACGCTCAAATATATGATATAACCAACAAGTAATCGCAAAAATCCTCTTTTTCAGATCGTTGCAAAACTATCTATCATCCAGCTTCCGATAGCAATTGAATTTGATAAGCAAATTAAATCCTACCGAGCATGTCTGCATACGTTCAGTTTCTTTATGAATTTCATATTATTCACATTAAAGCGATAACACGGATATATAATAAAAAGAAAAAAAATGTAATAATAACGAAAATATAGAACAAGGAGAAAAGAGAGAGAGAGAGAAAGAAAAAGAAGGAACAAATAAAGTGAAATGGAATTTGTTGTTTTAAAAGTACCACGTAACAATTTGACCAATGCGAGCAATCGATATATCGAGGAAAAGGGAGAGCAAGATATCGACCCTGCTAGTGACTCTTTTGACAGAGCAATCCGAGTTTCGGATGTCTAATCTTGGCTTCCAACGGCAAGCTGTTCATTTCCCTGCAATTTCGATTTCATGACCGAGTCAATTTTGCCCTCTGCCATTCTCCTTCTCTTTCTCATTCTCTCACGCATTCTCTTTTTCTCTCTTACTCCCTTTCTCTCTTTCGTACATCACCCGAATCTCTTTCTCGCTATGTTTCGTAAAAGTGAAGCGAGAACAGGGAGGAAAGGTAGAAATAGATTTAAAGGGAAATAGGGAGAAAGACAGAGAATAGCATATACATATTGAGGATGAGAGAGAACTCGTTCCACGCTCGCGCGAACATTATTGAAAGAGTGGCTAAGGTACTCTCAGCGTTTATTACGACTAACGTTGATTTCACCGTCGGTAAAAGTCATAAAAAGTTTTTTAACGTCTTATCGTTTTTAACAACTCTTTTATACAAAATTATTTCAATAAAATTAAGGAGAAAGAATATCTGTCTCTCTCTCTCTCTCTCTATTCCTCTTTTCCCTTTATAAATTTATGAAAGTAAGTTTCGCAAGTATCAAAATTTGCGTAAAAAAAAATTCGTTTTACTCCTTAAATTGTACACAAAATGCAGAAAGACATATTTTGTCGACATCAATCTTTAAAAGTAAAACTATGTTACCATTGTTCTCGTTTTCTTTCGTAATTTCAGTTAAAATCTCATGTCTACCAACGTAGTAGTGATATTAAAATTGGACGGATAAGATCGGTTGGTCTAAGGCATTCCTTGTAGATACGGTTAAATCGCTGCACATCCCGTTGCAAAGGGGTAAACGAAAAAAGGCAAAGGGTCGAGGGTATTAATCTAAGAAGCGTAATGATTTCCCCGAGGATGTTTTCCTTTCCTCGAAGAATAAGAGAAAAGTGAAAGAGTAAACGAAATAGAAAGCGTCAGAAAGACATCGAGAACACGCTTTTACCGTGTTTTATTAATATCAGCCTATTTATTCGACTTTGCTAACATCGCGACAGATATCTCTTCCCCTCTTTCACTACCCTTCGTATCGTCTGATCGTTCACAGGATCGTGAATCACTCTAATTAACGAGTAGTTTGGATCTGCTAATTCTAAAGACAAAAGAGCTACGTCATTATGGCTTAAAGGAATATCCTAGTTTCCAAGCTCAAATATTTAGAAATATTTCTAATTATTTTTTCATTGAACAGGACGGGGGGGGACTACCCACCGATGTAGTTATAATTACTTACAATTACTTTCTTTTTTCTTTTCTTTCTTTTAAATAAATATATTGTTATTTTTGAGTTACGCGAGGCTGCTAAAACTGTTTTATCAACAACATTAACTTCTTTTTCAATCGTTAAAAATAAACAGGTTTTTGAGTTTATTTAAGTAAAAAGGTAATTAAAGTGAGAATTTTTTTTCTTTTTTACTTCTTCTTTTTTTTTCTAGCAATGCGTGCAAACTTTCAAGTCGATTGCTTCGTTACTTCCGGAGATATTTACACGGGCTGAGGAACAAAAAAATAAAAAAAATGAAGCGATTGCTAGATAAATAAATCGAAACTTTGAAGTTTGTAGCGATTTATTTTCTTTTTCCTTTAGAATTTCAATATAGAAATTTGAACAAACTTTTTCGCCAATTCCAACTCTTCTTTTGAGTAAGAAAATTTAAGAGAGAGAAAGAAAAAATATTAGAGTTTTCATAATGGGATAATTTCGAATCTGCTTCTACTTTTTTTTATTCTTTCAATCATTATCCTAAACTCTTAACTCTGAAATTGTCGAGAAAGAGATATATGTCTGATAAAGAAGATGAAGCTTTGCCTTATAAGAAGATCCGGCAACTCGTTGTCTTACACAGGTGAGTCGAAAATCCTCCTTCTCTTTCGTTTTCCTAATGTAGAAGAGAAAGGAAGGAAGAGTCAAAGAGACCGTATAGCTACCGTTTGGGAAATTCCGCTCGTCTCCGGAAGCTGTCGCGCCAATAAATCAAGAGACATCTGCGACTTCTGCGACACCTTACTGCGAACACTGACGTCACGTACGAACCACCATCTCTCTTTCTCTCTCACTTTCTCGTACATATACCATCTACTTCTTCATCTTCTTTCTTTTCTAGTTTTCTGTTCTTCTCTATTTTCCTCCTCTCTTTCCTACATCTTTAAACTAATATTATAGCTTGCACTAAGGGCAGCATACTTTTCCCACAAGGTAAACCGAATGTTACTACTCTTTTCGTGGCTGCCATCGTATATATAAAAATAGATATAAATTATATATACATATATATGTACAAAGCTCAGAAGGAGAGAAAGTTTTGAGAAAAAAAAACAAAAAAGAATGAGAGAGAAAGGAGATGTTGCAGATGTAAATGAAGTCGCTAGGTATACGATCGGAGAGAGTGGATATCAGGGTCGACTCGGTCCAAGTATCACGTTGTTACGCTCTCCTGCCTAAGCGTCTCTAAAGATCAGAGTTCGGATATAAACGAGAAAAAAACGTGCTTACTACGTGCCTTTACCTCGTGACAATCTACAGCTTGTGAGATATATATATCAATTGGGGTTCAACATACTTCTGTTAAATCGACTATAATAATTGCTAAATATCTTTGAATATGTTAACTAAACGAGATTTTATTTATTGGCATTCATAACTTTTTAAGTTAGAATTAAATAATTTTCGACAAAATTTCATATTTTTAATTGTTATACAAACTTATATTCTATTAAAATTGATCTTATTATAAATATAAAAAAGAATTTTAATTCGATAATAATATATAATTAATGTTCGGAATTTATTCGGAATACTCGACAAAATGTAATTTTGTTAATAAAATCAGAGATTTAAATTTACTATTGGGAAATCAATTACAAAAATCAAAGGTAGAAAAATCTGACGAAGAATTACGCTCGAAATCAAAAAGGTCTTTGTAATTGCCGATTTTTTCCATAAAATAAAAGTGGTTTTTTTCTTACTTGGAATGAACTTTAATCTATGATGTATTTTCCATTTTGTTCGATGACCTTTTGCCATCTCTCTGACAACTTGAAAATTCCACGCTCGTAGAAAGTCTGATCTTTTTCGGCCAAAAACTTAAGTAGGTGCGATTTTACAGCGTCATCATCATTAAAAGTTGTACCACGAAGGGAGTTGTCCAGAGATCGAAATAAGTGGTAATCCGATTGTGCTAAATCAGGGCTATATGGTGGGTTTAACATTAATTCCCAACCAATATCAATCAATTTTTTCCGAGTGACCAAAGATGTGTGCGGCCTAGCATTGTCCTGGTGGAAAATGACACCTTTACGATTGACCAATTCTGGTCGCTTTTCCTTGACTGCTGCATTTAATTTGTCCAGTTGCCGACAGTAGACCTCTGAATTAATGGTTTGGTTCCTTGGAAGCAGCTCAAAATACACCGGACCTTTCCAATCCCACCAAATTGAGAGCAGAATCTTTTTTTGTGTGATATTTGCCTTTGAAGTGGTTTGCGATGACTCATTAGGCGTGCACCACGATCGTTTTCGATTGACATTGTTGTACACAATCCACTTTTCGTCTCCAGTGATGATTCGTTTTAAAAACGGATCGAATTCATTGCGTTTAAGCAATAAATCGCAAACGTTGATACGCTGTGTCAGATGGATTTCTTTCAAATCGTGCGGAACCCAAATATCCAGCTTCTTAACGAGCCCAACACGTTTTAAATGATTCTCAATGGTTGTATGTGAAACATTTAGCTTCTCTGCTATCTCCCGTGTAGTTACGTGACGATCCGCTTCAATTATTGTTTTGATTTCATCCTCATTCAGCTTAACTGGTCGACCTGAACGTTGGTTATCTTTAAGAGAAAAATCTCCAGAACGGAATTTTTTAAACCAATTTCGGCACTGCCTTTCTTTAAAGGCTTCATCACCATACACATCACGTATCTTTTTTGCGGCTTGCCTTGCGTTCTTTCCTTTACGGAAATAATAAAGCAAGATATGGCGAAAATGTTCATTTTTGCACTCCATATTAATATTGAAATAAAGAAAAAACATTAAGATAATATCTACGCAATGATTTTATAACGCGAAGTAAGGATTACAGATAACATATATAATAATAAGAAAATCATAACATTAACGAGTATTATAAAAATAGGAGTGAGAAATCTATAATCAAAATCGGCAATTACTTTCTTGCCAACCCAATAGTATTGCCCCGAGGTACGACATTATTGTTATCCCATCCGTATATTACTGTCGCAGTAATTGAGCGCGAATACATCTTTGTTCGTTTATAAAGCGAACCTCTACTTTATAATCTACGAGAAAACGATAAAACAGTCTTTAATGCAAACGCCGAGACACTATTAACAAGACATCGCAAAATTTGGTTTTGACTTTAACGCAAGCTTGTCCTCGAACATTTTCAACAAGGAGTTGAATAAATAAACTACGAGAGTATCTATTCTGATAGAATGATTATAGTTCATCGAGTAAAATAAAAAATAGATTGTTAATAATTTATCTTCATCTTCATATATATAAAAAAAGATGTTTAACAATAGAAAATTGAACAAAAATAATTATAGAAACTATTAGGAAAACTTTACTCCTTGAAACGATCGATAGAAAATTCAATCTTTCCAAAATAACTCGCGAACTATTGAACGTTTCTCATACTATTGTTGTAATAGAAGAGGGATTCTCTGGAAGCTAGAGAGAAACGTTGGAAACGTTCTAACGATTTTCACATAATGTCTCTACGACTAACCTCTTCGTAGGTCGACTCGAATCGAAACTTGAAGTAGCTCGATGAAGTCCAAGTGCTCAACGAAGTATCTTGTCGAACTTGGAATACTGGATACTATGCAATATATATATATCGAGTACTTCTAGTTAACGCTGCTTGACCCAATTAAATCAGAATTTTGAATACTCGAATACGCGTGCTTCTTCTATTGCTATCTCGCCTTTTCGAAACGTCAAACCTTATACATATATGTATTTATATATACCTATATACCTAAGCGATTACACATATATTTACATTGTAAGTACTTGCATTTATGTATATAGGTATATATAGATTCATGTCTATGCGAGCTTCGAAAAGCTTCTCATGTTATACGTTTACACCTCAACACATGTCAGATTTTACGATTGTCCCTGGACGTTCGGTTTCGAAGCACGCGATCCTCGTCCAGTCGAATTGGATTTCAGAACTCGCCTATAAATTCTGAGAGCTCTTGCGATTGATTTGTCAAAATCAATTTTAGGCCTTGAACGTAAAGCGAATTCATACGAGCCAACGCGAGATTTGCACCTTCGATAGGAGCTATTGAATTCGAGGTAAACACAAGGGAATGAGACTCGAAGATCTGGAATCCGAGAGGCTTCAGATTCTATGATAGAAAAATTTCTTCATTTCGTCGGGATTATTCTTTTTCTTTTTTCTAAATCCGTGTTACTTTCTTTTTTTTCTTCTCTCTCTCTCTCTCTCTCTCTTTCTTTCTTTTTTCTTTTTTTCCAGACTTTATTGTAGAATTTCGAGCAAAATATGAGATTTACAAAAAAAAATTAATAATTTTTTACCTATGGCAAAAATATATATGTTATGCGTTTCCATATCGCGGTGTTTCTTTTATAAATTTTATTCATACGTTAGGAGATTGAAAACTAGATATAAAATTTAACGATAATTACACAAGCCACACACGAGCAATGTATTCTCATGAAAAAACACATGCGTGATATTTTTACAAAGAGCATTGTTTGGTATTTGGAAGATTTGTTTTTAAAAAAACCTATTAAAAAAAAAAGCAATAAATTTTCTTTTAATTAGAATAAAATATGACAATAATTCGTATTTCTACGAATATTCATTCTTGTTAATTAGATTTCGTTAATAAGCAAGATTGCAAAAAAATGTACAATCTTTTTATTTTTATTAACGTTTCTAAAAGAATATCGAATACTTTAAAAAGTAAAATTCATCAATTTACAGTTCCCCCACGGTATAGATAAAATTCGTTCAAAGCAAAGTGAACTAAATCAAGCCAAATCAAGCCGTGCGAAATGTTTGCCAACGTTTACCGCACCTAAGATTAACTTACGTGTCGGTACATAATTAACTAAGATCGCTAAGAACTGGCAAATTTTCTATCAGTATCGGCATTAAATTGTGCATCAAGATTAAACGAAAATTCAATGTAAATACCAACTGATAAATTAAACTATTTTTATATATAATATAATATAACGTTCATTAATATGTTCGATTAAAAATTGATATCTAGTCTTTATTTTATTTTTCATCAAACTACTAAATTTTGGAAACACAGTTTAATATATTTCCCAACCGCGTAAATCTAAAAAAGGATATTTGATTCGAAGATACATCGTGTTAAAATAGATTCGAAAAAGATACAAGACGCTTTAACACAAATGGAAGGACATGCATGTAACGTGAGCCAGTTTAGGAAGCAACAATTGCAACCTTCTAACAAATCGCTTCACATCGGTTTATCCGGAAATGCAAGGATAAAGAAAGAGAGAGAGAGAGAGATGGGAAAAGTGAAAGAAAGAAAGAAAGAAGAGAGTTAGATCGCCAAGGGCTTATAAGGTATGGAAAATCAATTAGCACGGTTTGTTTTCTTCTTTTTACCAAAACTTACCCCATAGCATAGTTGCCCATCTCCCTTGCTACTACCACCCTACTTGACGGCCACCCTACTCGATATCCCTATCTTTCTACACGACCAACATCGGTTTAGTCAGCTTCAAATCTTCCGAATAAATATAACATCCGAGCATTCTTGACAGGCGAAGTCCCCTAGGTATGCAAGCGAGAAGGACGTATAAACAAAATAAATTATGCACCCTGACACTTCGCACTTCGCCAAGTCACGGAAAGAGTCTAGACCAAGGAAGGAGATATATATTTGTCTGTATGCGGGTGTGCTGAAGCGAAAGAAAGAGAGACAGGAAGATGTATAAGCGCTTTAAACTTCAAGACACAAGGAATCGTGGACTTCTCCGAAGATCGGTTGCGTCCTCTTGACGTTACAACGACGAAGAAATTACTAAACTCTCGAAAGAACGACTATCATACATCTTTACCTTATAGAGATATAAATTCATATTCGAACTTATATTTTATTAGAGATATTGACAAATCTTCATTGTTTTTATCACAAATTTTCGTAGCAAAATAATACAAAAAAGTCATGTAGGACGAGCGCCTCCATGCTAAATACTTAAATAGGTATTCGTGAAAAGATTGGACTAAGTTATACAAGACTATTTGATATTTCTAATAATTAAAAATGTCCTATATTTTTCTGTATGTTAATTAAATCACGCGACAAATCAAAAAAAAATCTTTCCTTCCTAATCAATTTCAACACTGATTACTTATAGAATACAATTTTCCTAAAAGACTTCCTAAAATGGTAATAAGAAAGGGAAGCATAAGGGGACCAAGAAGAAATCCATACGACATTTTATATATATATAGAATATTTCTAGGTATGTATATGTGTGTGTGTGTGTGTGTATATCTACTTATATGTCACATATTACATACCGTCTTTTTCTCTTTGATCAAATGCTCCAAATTACCGAACCTAATCTCTTAGGGCCTCTTTGGGGTTTCGTGCATGCCAGTCGTTAGGACTCTGATTACTTCTATTATTAGCTCGATGAGTAACGTCACGAGTAAGTAAGAACCGGATAGATATAAAATTGTTGCGAGTTCTCCTCTCTCTCTCTCTCTCTCACTCACACTTTCCCTCTCTTTTTCTCTCCCTTATGGTTTTTTTCTAACTGAATCTAATCTCCAACCTCACATGAATATTAATGCTTGTCGGTCGTGGTTCGACGATGGGATCAGATGATTCGAGGGTATTGCGCGAGGTATCAAAGCGCGTGACGAACACTACAACGATAGGATCGTTTCTTTTGTTCGACATTGACGCATGGAGAGAGGAAGAGAGAAGCAGAAAGAGAGAGAGGGAGAGAGAAAGAACATAGGAGAGTACACCCTCCGAACCGTGAAATTCGGGAGATGGATTTATCGTCGATCGAACGAATTATTTCTCCTTTGTTTTGTCTCTTTTTCCTTTCGTTTTTTTCGAACGTCCATCGCATATATTAAAGGAGGACGATGTGAAAGGATCGATCTTGTGATTTCTTACATGTCAGATTTCGTTCCCCTTATCTAGATATATAGCATCACATAACAGACGTAAATATAGAAAAATAACATACGATGCGTTTGATAGAAATTGAATAATGTTTTGCATAAATACTATCGTCTGTGTTTATCCCCAATAGTCATCAAATAACAATTATGCTAATCTTAGTTATTTCTAGTCAAATCAATTTTCAATGAGAATAATCGAAAGTTTAGAAAAGTATGCTCTTCCTTTATTTACTTCTATTGATGAGAATAGAGTTAGTGACTTTTGCCAGTAAATGGCTATCAGACGTATTGTGGAAGGCTCAAAGCCTCGTTTCCGAGAACCCCTGACATTGACACAGAGTGTAATTCGCGTTGGCGCGCACAAAAAAAATGCATGCTACTTTACTAACGGTGAAAGCTAGTTTGCCCTACGGTAGCGCTTTTAACTTTTAATAAATATGAAAATTACTCAGCTATTTCGCGTCTACGGCTCGGTTAAAACCGCGGTCGGCCGTTTGTATGTCGTTCGCGTTTATTCACTGTCCCACAAAAGCGTAAGAACTCGTTCGAATGATACACACTGAACGAAAATCTAATCTTCACGTGGACATTGTTCTATGATAATAAGATGTGTAAACTTGTTTTGTAGGATTGTAACATAAAAAGATGAAGAAAATATAGTTTAATACATTCGTGTGTGTGTGTGCATATATATATATATATATATATATATATATATATATATATATATATATATATTACAGAACTTGTAAATGAGTCTATTTGACAAGATCAATGAACATTTACTTGACAGTGTTTATACAAATACATATTTTTTTCTATCGGCATTAATATTAACATATACATGAACATAAACGACCATAATTATATTTTTATTAAACACATTTATTTTGTTCAACATTCATTTCGTCAAACGTATATTATTACCTGTCCAAGTTTTCACTTTACTTTTAAAATGCAAATTATATTTTTTTATATATTTAAATTTAATGCCGTCAAAATAGTACGTAGACGTTTAATAATTTAACGAAGTTCGTAATTACGATATATTATCAACCGAGCGATTTTTCTTTCAACAGAATGAAAGTCTAATTTTTTCGTAACTCTTACATTAGACTATGCCCTACTATTCTTGATGTAGACTTGATGTGACTGCGTTTTAAAAAGCTTGAATTAACGCGTAGGCGTCCTTATAGAAGAATGATAAAACGACGTTCGCACGCAAGATCATAATTAAAACGCGTCGTTGCAAGCGAGCCTACTCGTTTTATCCAAAATTACATCGTAGACGAAAGTTCTAGTATATAAAAGGTCTATTACGCGTATTTATAACCAAGGTAGTTTGATATTTTTAAACGACACTCGACGATATCTGGGAAAATGAAGGGAAAGAGAGAGAGAGTGTGAGAGAAAAAGGATGCAAGTAGAAAAATGAGTATCATAACTCTGCTTATTGTTACAAAACGGACTATGTAATACCTCAAATGGAAACATATCAATATGTATGTATAGAGAAGGATAGGCAATTTGATAATGTTTCCTACTGAAATTATTAATCGTGACAAAAAACTTTTTAGTATCGGACAGAATGATATAAAAAATTCTAAGACTAGCGAGTTACAAGAAATGATTCTGTTGAGAATGTGAATTATTCAAGACGATGAAAAGCAACGTGAAATTTGTGCTAAGATTTGCCGAGAACTTTGCTTCGAATTTCTTTGTGATCTATGCTCAAAAAATAAGAAAAAGAAAAAAGAAAATGATGGACCTTGAAAAGAAATTCGTTTTGATCGTTTCTACAGCGAAACCGTCAACGTTGACGTCGACGGAACCCACTTCTTTTTACCAATTAAATTGTTACATCTGTGTAACCGAAATGAAACCGTACTTTTTATCGGGATTAGAAATTCATGACAGGAAGCTAGGAGTAGGCGGACCTTTAATTTATAACTCCGTTCCTCGGATTGTGCCTAATAAGGCCTCAACAGGCGATTCTTCGACTTAATGAAAGCCTTTTTATATGGAAATCGATAAACTCGGAAAGTTCTTCCTCTCGATTAGCAATTCTTCCTCGCCGTTCTTCTTCTTAACTCTCTATTTTCTTTTTTTCACGATGTAGGTATACGAGATTCACGTAGGCAGCATCGACAACCCCGTTAAGTGTAAATTTGTAAAATTCCCGATCTATTCTCTAACGTATTTGAATTTAAATGTAATGCATACAATACCAACCAAAAGTTTTCAATTACTACGTAGATTCAGAGAAATAGAATATTTATAAGAAAAAATTTAGTCCAACTGAGGTAAATTTATTTGTCGAAACACTTATCAGTAGTACGTTTTATATTTTGTATTATTTTTTATCGTCAATGAATTAAGTATTTTTTCATCAAATTGCTCTTCGATAAAAAAAAAAAAAAAAGAAAAAAAACACCTTTATTTTTAATGACAGTCTAACTTATCTTGCGCATCCTAGCAATTAGTTTTTTAAATGTTTCTAGTTGAATAATTATCCAATGTTTCTAGTTAAAGTTGCCTAAGATATTCCAGGAAATAAATTTATTCTGTAGATAGTTTATAAATGAACATTAACGACATGAAAAAATATAGAAATCTCTAAAAACATAATTTAACTTGTAATTATATCAAATAAAAGCAATGAATAATTTACAAAATTTATCTAGATATTCAATTTCAATATAAATCGACAAGTTATTCCATACTTTATGCCGATAATGCAATTAAAAAGAGATGAATGAAAGAAATGTATTTGCAATTAAGAAAAAATTGAAATTATCTGTTAGAGTTCTCCTATCGGATATTTCACTTTAATAGCAATTTGACTTTTCTTTTTAATGCAACTAGATATATATGTATACCATATGTATCTATGAACAGACAGAGACTATTTAGTAATAGTAGCAGTAACAAGGAAAGAGGTCGTCAGATTCGAGTTTATTTCCTTCCACAAGTGCCCGGCCAAATAGCTGGCGATTCGGAGCTTTTGTCGTGAGTGCATATCCGGATGGGGATGGTGGTAAATGGGCGTTTGATTAAAAAGAGATTCGTCGTCGTTCGTAGAGCTAAACCAACAACGTAGGAAATGCACCACTAGCACCAGCACCAGCAGTAGCAGCAGCAACAGCAGGGTAGCCGTCAGTAGTCAGTTTGGGTTTACTGCCAAACGTTAGCTTTGTGCTGTTCTCAAAAATTACAGTCATATGCGCTAGATCGCTGAGCTACGCTGAGTAAAATCGCAAGAGAAGACTCGGCAAACGCGTCTGTCTAAACGGTTTTTTCCAACCTTTTATTGAACACGAACTGTGGCCGCGGCAATTGCAATCGCAATACCTCGTTGCAATCTCCTCCTATTCTCTCTCTCTCTCTCTCTCTTTCTCTCTTTCCTTTTTTCTTCTTTCTCTTTTCTCTTTTTCACATCCCTCTAAATCTTTCGTTCTAGCATAGACACCAACCCTATTCGTTCAACTCTCTCTTTTTTTTATACTCTTTTTCATTTTCTCCCTTCACATTTATCGAGAGTTTAGCAAAAACGAATTGAGCGATTGAAAATCGCCAGACTTGAAATTTAAACCGATCCGTAAAACTCAAAAAAGCGATACCTACAATAGATTTTCACCGAAAACGACGAGTATTCGTCAAATGTCGATTAGAAAAGAAACAGAGATAATTTTGTTATAACTTTTTTCTTTTCTTTTTAATTATTCCATGATTTGTAAATTTGTAATTTTTCATCGCGCTGGTTCTTTCTCTTTACGATCTTAAAATAATAAAGAGGAAACTTGTCTATACGAATTATTGATAAATTGATTGTAATATATCGATAGTTCTTGTCAGAGTGTACATAAAAATATAATTTATCTCCGTTTAAAATGGTTTTCGATTAAAGTATCTACAACTTTACGCTACAGATATATCGCCTTATAAAAATTGCCATTCATATTTTGGTAGGTACAGCTGTTCGTAGTAATAGTAGAATCGCTACAATAAATTTGGAAAATTTATATAGGTCAGTGTGTCATTGATGGTTTATCAAGGTTATTATATCGGTCAGTGCGTTAACTTTTTTCATTGAAAGAAATTATCTAGGTCAGTGGGTCAAAGTCAATAAGTTTTATTGATTTGCCAATTTCTTTAAAACTAACAATCGTGAGGACTTCAGACAAGAACAATTTTTTATGATATTTCTTTCTTCATTCTCATCTATGCACTATTACAACACGACAAAAGAAAGGACAATATTTTTTTACTTTTAACAAGAAACACTGCTTCCAATTCACTTCTGAATTTATCTTCTCCTGAAAAAATTTTTTTATAGAAAAGAAATGTATTACTTCAAATGATAATAATTTGAAAAAAGTATGTTCTAATTCCTTTGACATATTATTATTTTGACGATACTTATTTGTTACTTACTTTAAAATATTTCGAAAAGAATTTTCTCTATTTTCTTGAAGCATTATAAAAAATGATTAAAAAATTTTGCATGATTATAAAAAATAAAGTAAACAAATTTGTTTTTTTCCGAATATCTTCCTCGTTACTATTCGCGGCGTACAAGGCAGTACCCTTAAGAGATTAGTCGTATTGGTGCAAAGAAATGCGACAAGCGTGAAAGATATCGCGCGAGTTTGAACGATATATCGCAAACGAAGAATTCCTTTTCTGCAGTCACGTTACGTCGCGTGCTCTAGTTAATGGATCTATCGTGCACCAATCGCACAACGATTTTTGCGTGACGAAAAACTTTTTATTTTCCTCTATTATTATCAATATTATACTTTTTAATAATAATGATTTCATCACACGCATCCAAACACACACCAATTCATATTACGACGATAAACGTAATGTTATTATTATTATTATGACGAATAAAATAAAATAAAAAAGATGAAATGAATACGCTGGAAATTAATGAAAAAACTTAAAAGAAATTTGATAAATTTGATTTATTTTATTATTGCAATAATAATTTCACATATTGCTGCTATCTTTTACGCTAGAATAAACGAATAATTACAAATAGTAAGAGAAGGGAAATAAAGATAGAGATAAGATGATAAAAAGAGACGGAGAGAGAGAAAAAAATGAAGATAGATAAAGTAAGGAAATAGGGGGAAAAGAAAAAGAGGGACAATGGTAAACAGCGCAACTGTGGGTGGATGCCTATTCACTCGTTTATCTTTTCACGAAATTTGTTTCGTAGTAAGGGAAAAGTTCAGAGTACGAAGTAAGTTTTTACCAGTTGAAGGAGATCTAGAAGTAGTTAAAGCAATAATGTAATCGGATTCTTTTTGGACCGTTGGAAGCTGCTAAAACTTAAGGGAAAAGGAACCAATGAAAATTCGTAAAAGCCAATGGAATTAATAAGACGAGATTGTGCCGCTATTTTCCCAGCGTTTCTATCTCGAAACGTAATAAAAGGTGAAACGCGAATTAAACACAACCGAACAAGATTCTGCTAACGGTCTATGCTTCATATTTCATAACCTGAGGCGAAAGATACGAACTAATATCTATCTCTCTTTCTCTCTCTCTCTTTCTTTCTTTCTCTATCTCTTTTTTCTCTTCCTTATTCTCACAATGTGCTCACATTTATCTTCTTCGACGTCTCCCAACGTTCCTACTACCTTTTGGTCATATCTAGTATTTTTTTTACTGATATAATTTACATAAGCAAAATATAGGGTAGAACGAAAAAAAAATATTTGCTCCTTTTCTTTCATTTAATAAAAAACTTTTTCACATTATCAATAATTCGAAGTTCTTGATAATTTACAAATAGTCAGGAAAAAAAACCAATTCTAACCAAAGATAAAACGAAAACAATGTTATTAATATTCGTTGAAAAAAAATAAAAAGAAACATTATTCAAACATTATGCATTTACAAATTGATAACGTTCCAAAATTATGACTTTATCTTAGCATCGATAAAAAGAATGACAACGATCATTTTATTGAATACGATCGAAATATAATAGCACACGCATAATTTTATTATGCAAATCACGTCGTTTTCACGTTAGTTTCTGTTTCCTATTACAATTCTATTCTAGTATCGTTAAAATGGTTTTATGAGCATGAACGTATAATATCTGATTACCTGATTTATTAAAAAGCGAATCTCGTTTGTGGGATGTACAAACGACTCTGTGATTAAAATTCCTCAAGTCAACCAGAATAATTAAATCCGTTTAGAATGCTTCACTTGCACTCGGAGTTCCATTCTCTCTCTTTCTCTCTTTATCTATTTTTCTCTCTGTCTCACACTCTGTTGGATCTACCATGAGGTTCAATTGAACTAAACAAATAACGATTTCAATTATTTCGCATTAACTGAACAACGCCTGATCAAGATTGTAAAATTCTGTGCTGATTAGTTTGACTCGCTTAACGCGTATATACAAATGTACATATGCATACATTAAATTACCTTCGAACGATTTATCGAACAGATTTTCCATGAACAATTTGAAATCTTCTCATAGGAGTGATATAAAGACAAAATAATATCTAATATATATATAGGTATATATATCTATGTAGATCGTTATATCTACAGATTACTTTACGAGATATCATTAATGTAGTTGATCTATCAAGAAGATTAGCCTTAAGTGAGAATTACTCGATAATGAATAACTAATAGCGCGTTCAAGACAGGTTATCGATAATAAGGGGACCACTGACGCGCGAAAAGCTTAACGCTAATTAACAGCTGAAATACCCTCGATCGAAGAACTCACCTCCCAACGGTGATTTTTCTTCGATAAGAAATTGCGGAACTGAAACGGGAACGGGAAGTTCGGTAAAAAGTAGCGAGCTAAAAATGTTTCCCTACCGTGCTCGTAATTACGTTCCCGTCGCGATAACCTTCCAAGATCTCAGTAAGATCGACTTTTGAGGATATCTCGTAACATTTACGTAAAAGAAAAAAATTTCACGAATTTTATCTTTCAACTGCTCACACGTATACGTATTAAACTTGTGTGAGTCGGTGTAATCTCTGTGTCTGCGCAAGCTATAAAACAATCGTTTCTAGAAACTTTCGAAAGCCAGTCAGATTAAAAAAACCGCCAACGTATGTACCTCTTCTGTCGTTATTTCTTTTTTTTTTTTTTTTTTCTATTTTTCCTCTTTTCCCCTCTTTTCGAAAGCACTCGCATTTCCCTTTTTCTTCCTTTGCCTTTCCAATCAATACTCGCATGGTTTTCCTATTGTGAGTAGCAGCATATAGCTATCTAGAGCCTAGCTCGTATCCTCGTCGATTCCCGCATGCGTTAGAGGACCATTTCCAGGCATTATGATTGCGGAGTTGTTACAACCGTTTTGTTCATTGCACCGCTACACTTTGCATAAAAGATAAAACCGCAGATGAGAAAGAGATAGAGATAGATAAAGAGATAAAGATAGAGAGAGAGAGAGTCAAACACCTTGCTGTTATTTATGCTAGCGAATCCCCTCATAAGTACTGACCTATGGACGTAGTATTTACGGAAAAGAACAAAATAAGAATATAAAGGAACATATGTTTTAATATCGTACTATTAAATTGTACAGTAAGTGAGATAGAGATAAAGATAGAGATAGATAGATAGAGAGGAGGAGGAGTAAGGGGGTTGGTTGGGATAAGACAAGACATTAAACTGTTTGCACGTTGCTCGAAGAACTTTGGTAATAGAGTAAACGGACTTAATGCGCGTCACAATTACGCATTAGAGCGAAACTGTTACTGCTTGGTAACGTGTTACTTCAAGTTATAGAAACTTTGGGACGCTCGATTCACCGCGAAACCGTTAAATCGAGCTTCGAGAGAAAACGTATTATCCTATTAGAACGATGACAGCTATCCAAAGGAATAAAATATGGGACACAGTATTGTATATAAAGCTTTCTAGGTAAGCCTTAATAGACTACCACCATTGCCATTGCTCTCGTGTTGACCTAGTTTTGTTAACGGAAACTACATGAAAACGCATTGTAGATTTCTTTTGCATTTTATTACCCGTTAATATTACATTAGCTGGAAAAGAAAGCCAATGTATGTAGCTATCAAATTGTAATAGAGAGAATCATCGAGCATTCTGTCGACAATCCGCAATAATTCAACTTATCTCCACTTTGTGAGTCTACTAAATGTATCTAAATAATGAAATAAAGCATACAGAGAAAGAAAGATAAAGAGAAATAGAAAGAGAAAGAGAGAAAGAGAAATAAAAGGAAACGTGTCCAATTCTAATCTAAAGGAAACTAGAAAAATAAAAGAGCATCATTTCTGAATGGAAAAGTTATAAAACTATGATTTAAATTAAATCAAAAATTGTATGTGCATCAAGCATACATTTAAAAAATTAATGAAGATTACATAAGTTATTTAAAAAAGTTTGAAAATCTATAAAGTCTTTGTGTTACTTTCAAAATAAGAATAACCGAGTAAAATTGTTAGATTCATAAATCTAAACGAAGCTTCGATTACTTCGAAGTGTAACGAAACAACGAAGGTTTACCATTGACGTACGATCACAATAGCATCACAAAGAGATTGCGATTGGAATCCAGACTTTAACGCAGTATTGCGAGTAACGCAGAAAGCTCGCTACTGAAGTTCGTTCGCGCGTGCATACACAATAATGCAGACTGCGTGCACTACGACCGCTTGATTAATTCTATGCGCTCTATCGAGAATCAACAGTAAGTGATCGCAGAGAATGACTGTTTATCTAACGCTAGGCTCCTAACTCTTTTGATCAAAAGCCCGGAGTCAAGATAGATACTGTTTAGCCATGATTCAATCACCATTATACCATTGTAACTTGCGTTCTTATGTTTTATTTAATCATTCAAATGATCTACGGATAATCTTTATCTATATTAAGTCTCCTGTATAAACACAATTCAATATAAAATAATTCTACCTAATATGGAACACCGAGCAAATATTAAACACTGCAATATCCAAGCAATTAAAAAATGTCAATTATCGAAAACTATGCGAAATATTTATATATTTTTAATCAATTTTTTGTTAGATAAAAAAAAATTATATTTTTATTGAATTCAATTAATCTTCCTCTCTGTCCCGTGTAATATCCTTCTCTTCTGTCTGTATAACGACGATTTCCAAATTATTGTTTATAATATTCACCTGCTGCAGTTTCGTCCTTATTCATAGTTCGACTGCTAGAGACAGACTAATCCTAGGAAAACAGCCGTGTTATTTTATCGTACAGCTGAAGACAAAACGTAAATAGTAAAGATAGGAATAAATACAAATGCGTAAGCAAAAGAAAATATTTGTAGATGATAAATTATTAAAGAAATAGTTTAAACTACGTACACTCCGTTGAATTTGTAACACAACAGTGCCTAAAACAAAACAATTTACTCTTATTCTTTAATTTATTGTTGCATGTACATAGAATAATCTTAAGCACAAGTTGTACAATTAGTCCGAATAAATTTTATACATATTTAAATAAATGATAAATATCGTTTTACCTTATCGTGAAAAAAAAATCCTCTCTTTCTTTTCTTCTTTCTTTGCAAAAATACGAATGATCTAGCTGCCTTTCTTCGGAAGGATCATAAAAGAAACTGACAAGCTCTCTAATCGTTCTTGAGAAATTCAATTTTATCAATGTCAATGACTGGTCCAACTTTTCCCAGACGCAACTTGGTGCATTCACACGAGCACCAAACATCCTTACTTTTTCCCCTTTTTTTTTTTACTTTCCACCATCTTTTCTTCTTACTTGTTTGTTCTCTCTCTCTCTCCCTCTCTCTATTCTAAACTTTTCTTTTCGTCAATCGATATTTCCATTCTAAAGCGAACTCTCAACCTCATCTCCGAAGGATTTAAATCTTTAAATTAATTCCCTTTCGTTATGATCAAACGTAAATCATTGACGACGTTGCTGGGAAAGAAAACTCGAGTTCGTTCTGTGCACCTTTGTCTTCTTTCTTCCCTCGAGTTTCATAAAACGAAGTGATCACCATGGATCTCTCTATATTTTTCTTCCCAATTTGCAACCCTGACGCAACCCTTATCTTTTTTTTTCTATTATTCTAAGAATATTTTCTAACATATAAATGTATAGACGAACGTGCATATACAGATTATGTGGCATCGCCAGAATCCTTTGACGTTACTTCTGCTTATCCTAACAAAGTTCTCACTTTACTACTATGAACTGTCTTTTATCATAAATCGTGTGAAACAAGTAACTATCTCTCAGGCACACACAAGACAAAAATAATAATATCATTCTACAAACTTTTCTCTCGTATCATTATTTTCCCTTGCTTAAAAGAGGTTCCGACTTTAATTTAATATTTAAAAAGGAATAAGAAAGAAAACGAAAAAGAAAAGAAAAAAGGGAAGATTAAAACAGACAGCAGGAATCCTTTCGATCCGATATTTTCCATGGGTAATACGACCGCGATCTAAACACGGGTCAGAGAAACGACGGTACGAACGAACCACTGACCATAATCTGGATTCCAGCCAAAAGATTCTACTATAGCGAAGTGACCTAGATAAATATTTAATCTTCTCGTAATTGCATTTACGTTAGTAGCTTATGTTAATAGTGGATCTGAAACTTAAAAGTATCTTTGAAATCTCTATCACAATCTCGTAGATTACATTCAGTGATATTACGTATAGAAAAATAACAACGATAAACGCTCGGACAATAAAGGCTTTTCTTTGAAAGAGTAAAAGAGTGAAAGGAGTAGAGAGAGAGAGAGAGATAGAAAAGTATGCTTTCTCCGTATTATAGAGGTAGTATTGCTGAAAATCGAATCATTCGTTTCCCGAGAAAATTATACAACCACGTCGTGTCTAGAAAGGTATCGATAATTGCATTTGATCGAACACTTGGCTGTAGAACGGAAGTTGGTTTCCTCTTCCAATTAAATGCATCCTAAGTGCTCAATGAGATACAAAAGTAAAATGATATTTCTATTATAAGAAGCACGTTTGTTTTTCATTTTTAACTGGCTTTGCTCTTCGATCCGTGATGTCATCTTCCAATTCATGCTTTCATCCTCGACCCCCTCCTCTTCTTTATCATATTTTTCTTTTTTTTTTTTTCTTCTACTCGAATATATTCTCCGTCATACCTTCACGTTTCACGCGTTCTTTAAACGCTAACGCTTTGAGGATCAAACGAAAAGTTTTCCTTTTTAAGACTTTGCCCGTATTTCCAAGGAACCTAGCGACGAAATATCATTTCAAGAAAAGCAACGTAATATATCGCTCTCGACTTTAAGACTTAAAACAACGAAAACAAAATAAGAAGACCTTATATAGGCTTTTTATATCAATGATTGAAGCAATTGTAAATATAAACTTGTTAGCTTAGCAATACTAATAATATTGCGTTTCTCGAACTTCTGCGAGATTATTTGTGTTCATTAAAATTGTTCTAATTATTATCTCGTCTATTATTACCGAAGATATTTTTCACAAAGTTTGTTAAATAAACGTAACATATTATCCGAAATTATTTCCACCCAGGAAAAGAAATGATTTTTATACATTACCATTGTTTCTTTTTCATCTCTAGTACTAAAAAAAAAAAAACAAACGTATAAAATGAATAGTTAAGAATTGAATTATATGCATATCAAGTGAAAAGGGGTCTTCTTCTTGAGGGTTTAATCTCAGGAGTACAATAGAGAAAGGTGCTTTATATAAGAACGAACATCTATTGTGTGTTCTGTATTGTCGTGTTATTCAATACGTTTAAAATAGAACGATTCATTGGCTTTTCAATTTTTAGGCCGAATTTAAACGTTCACCATGCAGGGAATAAATGATCCAAAATATCGGAAAAAGAGAGAGAGAGAGAAAATACAAAAATCTTAAACCCTCTCTCGAGTCGTAAATGCTACAAGAATGTAACATAAAAAGATGAACAAACATACAATGGAGTATGTATTTAAAAAAAAAATAATAAAATTATACGAACGAGTAAGAGATATGCAAGAGCGTACACGCATAGACAAGGAATTTTTGCGCGCAGGAAAATAAAATATGTAACTTAAAGTTTTGTGAAAACAGACAACGTAAGATTTCAAAGTAAGCTCCAGTCATCGTTAAAGTATACATTTATGAATCTGCAGCTTGTAATTTCAAGAATTCATGTTCTTCCAATGGAATTTGTAAAAAGAATGAGAAAAAGAATAAGAGAGAGAAGAGAGGAGAAAGAACTCGAAATTTCTCCCTTTCTCTCTCTCTCTCTCTCTCTCTCTCTCTCTCTCTCTCTCTCTCTCTCTCTCTCTCGTCAAAAGAAGACTCGACGACATCGGTTAATAATTAATTCACTCAGTCATGAATTCTTTCACAAGAGGTCAAAATTATATCTCGCACCTTTTTGAGATAACGAGTCACCAAGTACTCAGCCAAGAATTCATCTAATTAACATTCATTCGAAATGTCATGCGCTCGTCGCGGTGGCATCTCCGATAGTTAATCGATAGCCGTTCGAGCTTCTGGAAGAGAATTCTGCAATTTCATCAGCTTCCTATCTTTCTTCATCCCCCATTCTGGTTCTTCCTCGATCCTTTTTAAACCCCATTTTCAAACTCTACTTCTTCTTTCTTAACTTTTTCGATAATACGTTTACCAGTAATGTCCACGTAGATTAAGAATCACTTATTGGAGAAACTAGGAATTTACAAGAAAATGAGTAAAAGGAATAAAGTAAAGGCGAAAGAAAGGAAGGAAGAAAGGAAGGAAGAGAGAAAGTTAGGAAGAAAGGAAGGAAAAAATGAGGATAACTAAAAAATCGAACGAATAATTCTGTGAAATATAGACGTTAATTGCGATTCCAATATACATGGAAAGTAGGCACGAATTTGACAGAGCTAAACAACTCTTGCACACATTTGTTGAATTCAGACATAAAGGGATAGTAGAGAGAGAAAGATAAAGATAGCAAGAGCACAGTAGTAGTAGTACTACCAACTCGCAGTATATCCTACGATATACGTATGTATATATGCATATGTTCCTTATATGTATCTCTATATGTAAATTTTCAACTTGTATGCGTTTATACGTGAACGTGCTCGTAGGATACCTACATTCCTTAGGTCTAATTCAAAGAAAACGCTCTACTATATCTCCGGAATGCGACCTTTCTTCGCGGTGGACGGTTCATTTACTTCCCCTCGTCTCTACCACATCGTGAGGGCGTTACATTTAGCGCGATATTCACTCGTAAGTGTTCATTAAAGCCGACGTTATGCTCGTCCATGTCTTTGTATATATGTACATATATCTATACGCATGTGTAAAGAGAGAGAGAATGAGATATACGTATATATGTACATAGAAGAGTAGCACACAGATAGGCGTTGACGGTAACGGTAAGATTTATAAGCACCATGAGAGGTGTCGAGTTGAGAGGGACGATAAGCAGGTCAGAACGGTACGATTGTTAGTGTCCCATTTTCCGGCTGACATATTTTTGCAGTGCCTTTGGGACCAAAATATAACATACGTTACGTTTCTCCCGTATACGTCGCTTAGGATTCTAACCTATCTCGTTCTTGATCTCGTGCTTCTTGTGCTAGACTGACCAAAACAATTTCCGAGAACCTTTTCTTTTTTTTTTTTTTTTTAATTTTTTTTCTCTCTACCTCTTTTTCTCTATTTATTGCTTGTTACTTTTTATCGACCTTTCTCTCTCTCTCTCTCTCTCTCTCTCTCTCTCTCTCTCTATTTTTCTGTTTCTTTTTTACGCGAGCTTATCAACGTGCATCATTCTTTTAATAATCGTTACGCTTGAAAGCTTCTGCTGAAAGAATTTGATCTATTCTAGCGGAAAACTTTATGAAAATTTACAAATTGGTTGTAATTTAGTAAGCACTCGCTAGTTAAAAATATAAATTTTCCGTTTAGCTTTAAACAAACATTAATTCGCCTATATACCGTCTAAAAAATGAATTCCTATGAAATATTATCTCTTTTATTGTCAGAGATTTTTAATATTAGCGGTATTATAATTACATCCTACGACTTACGTCAAATTTTCTAACAATATTAGAAAGTGCGATAACATTGTTTACTCACTTTGATTTACATCGAGAAGAAATTATCTTTTATTATATTTTAACAATATTAGTATCATTTTTATTTAAATATTAGAACGGAATTATGCTAATGTAAGATGTGAATAATAAATAAATAATAAAATAAACAACAAACACTAAAATTATCTGCCACCCTCCTTTTCTGCGTTTCAAACGTTTCCCCTTTGATACATAAAAGCAATTGTATCTTTTAATATACGTGAAACTCTAGAGAACATCACACTTTGATGTTCTCACGAGTATTGTGTATACGTATACTTTATGTATCGACATATATCTCCGCAACTAGTCGGTCCCAAGTTTAACGCTTCGCGATTCTCGACCTTTGTGTTTCATTAGTAGAACGAACCAATAATTTCTTTCCGCATTGCTTTAAAATTACGTTCATTTTAAATTGTGATTTCATTTTCTTAATAGTTTACGTATTTTTATGTAAGAAATTTGATCTTAAAGTTAAATACATATACACATAATATATACCTAAATGTTCTAAATAAATAGTAATTATCGAAAGAGAAAGAGAGAGTGTAACAGAGAGTGTAAGAGAGAGAAAGAGAGAGAAAGGTGTAAGGAAATATTAACGTTTTATCGTAAGAAAATCCTTGCTATGAATAGATCACGTTAATTATACGAAGAGACCGATATTTCCAAGGAAACATGACAGTCTTCGCCCAGTTTAGCGAGCCGAAGAATCTTACTTTGATTATCCGTCCTCGTATTAAAAATGTCAACAATAATTAACGCTAGACCACCATACCTCACTCCTTCCTCTTCCCTTCCTCATCATCTTAACTATCTTCCTTTCGTGTACCTTAGCAGCAAGTAATACAAGTTATAACCTCTCAACGTTGTAAGAGAAAACAAGTTTCTTTTTAATAAACATATATCACGTATTAAAGGATATAAAACTAAATGCACTACAAACAAAAAGTTGCAGGAATGATATCAACTACGTTGACAGGTAGTCGGTTATTTTCGCGTGGTCTTTTTAAATTCGCGAGTGTCGCAACAGCTTCGTTTGGAGCTTTTGGTATAGGATTATACACGAGCCCCTATCCTATACACATTCGTAGATATATACATACTTACTACGTATGTACTTACAGCACATCAGTGAATGCACACATACTTCGTCATCGAGCCTTCTATTTGAGGTCTGAAAAGCCCTTCCTGACACCAAAGTGGGGTTAAAGAGAGAAAGAGAAAGAGAGGAGAATTAAAAAAAAAAAAAATTAAAAAAGAAAAGGTAAAAAAATAAGAGAAAAAAGAAGAACAAAAAGAAAGCATGGAAACGAAAAGGGCTTAACCTCAAGTGTTTACGTTAACTCGGTTTCGTTTCCCGGTATAAATCCAAAAGTGTACAAGAATGAAAGAGAGAAAGAAATGATGAAAATTTTGCGACAAACGTAAAACTGTACAACCATAATTTCCATTGATAATTTCAATTGACGTCCAAATTAACAATTTCTCCCACTTTCTTTCATCCAACGTTTATCTGTTACATATGTTATTTCATATGATAATCGTATTTAATTTTAATAATCGTTTCACAGAATATTCGATAATATCATCGTCAACTAGTTCAATTGTCGATTTCTCACAGCTTATCTTCGTTTAGTAACATTCAGCAAAAAGTTACGGCCTTTTAATAACTCGAATTAGTCGGCCGAAATCGAACTGATCCAATCAAAGATTAAGGCACAAGCAGAAATATATAGATATTAATTTTCGTTGAAAAAATTTTAGCTTTTGAATATATATTTCGATGATTGTGATCTCCCTCTCTCCTTCTCTCACTCCTTTTTTTCTCTCTCTCGCTCTCTCTGTAACAAGTAAATGTGAACTATTATCATTACTTTAGCAGATGCCCCTTGTAGTAATTAAAACCATTAATAACATATTCTCACACTTGTTCTGACCGTTAATAATGTTAACGTCGTAACGCTAGTTATATAAAACGATATTAATAAATAAATAAAAATATGCTTATATATATATTTTCACTTCACGAAATACATTATTTAACTGTTCGAAATTTCGCAAGCACGACCTGATTTTTCTGAAGAGAACCTTTCAAAAAACAAATTTGATTAAAGTAACATCTTTTTTTTCACTCAGGAAGAAATTAAATGACACGAATTTAAATGTCGAAACATTTGTTACCTTTTTAATTAAACTAAAGTATACACGGGCAGTTTAATAATAGCATTTATATAAGGAACGCGTGTTAAAAACAAATATAAACAAATTAACATTATAAAATCATTAGGTACAACATGGTAATTCTATATTGTCTATCGTGTCTCTTTGTCTACTTTTTTTTTTAATGAGGAAAATAATATATTTTTCATTGAAAACATTTTTCCAAATTTATGGTTTCGTTCGTTAAGTATTCATTACTAGCCAACAGATTTAATATACTCGTTAATGTCAGTCGCATTTTCCAGCAACCACCAGAAATAATGTATAGAGCTACGAATATTATGAACAAGTGCAAGTTAATGCTTGCGAACGCTCTGATTAAATTCAGGTTTTGAGGTACGTGGTCCGACTTGCGGTAATAAGATTTCACGTTAAACTTACGTTTCTCCCTAGGAAAAAAAGCTTGCTTAATCGCTCTCGTTGATAATTTGTGATGGATCTCTTGATCACAATACAATAATTATAACCTAAGATGTTTGTTTCCCTGTCAAATACAAAATAAAATATAAACGATTGACGTTAGATATTTTGGTTTATTAAGACACTCGCGCGCATCAACTAGCACAAAAATATAATTATTATTTTTCTTATAAATGAATGTAGTTGTTATTATTAATAATAATATTATTATATTTTAATTAAATTTCAGTTTGGTAGATATTCGACGGAAATCGAGTAAGTACAAGTAAACTTTGTAACGTCGTACCGTACGATAAGATCTTACAGAATGGACAGCTAATTAAATCGAAGCCGATAAGGTCTCCCGCATTATTTATGCGCTGTCTACATTATATCTGATACAGGAGGTTTTTCGCTTTCGCGATAAAAGAAGCGTGCTCTCTCTCTCTCTCTTACACACAAACACACACACAAATGCAAATGCAAGAGTTCGCGCGCGTGTGCAAGCGAGAAAGAGGCTATCTCGTCATCGTTGTTTACAGTTACGAAGAGGGCAGCTTGCTCGCTCGGGGGAAAGGAAAAGGTTAAAGTTATTTTTGAGTCGAACCCTTTTCCGGAACGTTGCATACATTCATATTTACTAACTTTTTTTTTCTCTTTTTAACTCGGAACCCTTACAACCAATCCTTCGCTATCTATCTACCTTTCTATATATCTATCTATCTATCTTTCTATTTCTTTTTACCACGAAGCAAAGCGCGCGAGCAGATATTTATCGTTTAAGAGTGCCGTGAATAAAAATGCTTTCTCTCTGTTATTTCGACGTAATATTTTTCTGCTTTTCGTAATAATCACCGTAACCGTCAGGAAGATTAAAGCAGAAGCTACGATTTTCACGGTAAAAGCATCGACGGCTCTCTATTTTCTCTCTCTCTATAACTCTATCACTCTCTATATCTCACTTTTACTCTTTTTCTATTTCCTTCTTTCTTTAATTCTTTTTCTCCTTAAATTCTTTTTACGCGCGTATCAACGAAATATATACTCGGATCAAAGTGACAGTCGTGTTATGCCTCTCTAAAAGCAAACCGTGCCTTTCCTTTTTCTCTATCACACTCGAACCACCTTTTTTTCTATTCCCATCCGTTCCTGTTACACTTCAGGCGAACAATATTTCACAAAGAAACGTAATTTTTGCTATCGACATTAAGGTGAAAGAACCACCCTCCTCATCCGGAGATGGTTCCGTCAACGATCGAAAACAGCGATCGTTAGTATCGACTTGGAGCCTTAATTACGATCGATACCGATGAATCTTCCTCTCTCTCTCTCTCTCTCTCTCTTTCTCTCTATTTCTCTTTATCTACCTTTTCCTCTTTCTTCCCTTTTTTTTTCTTCTTAGTTTCGAGTCGAAAAGCTGCGTTATATCCGTTGCCCATGCTACAAGTAACACTTCGTTACGTAACAAAAGTTACTTCATTATCGAAAAGTTTGTTCGCGTTTGGTCCATCGTAAGCTGCCGTAGGGGATAAAGAAGAAATCTATCACACTCATTCTCCTTTTTGCTTATCCTTATCCCGCCTATGCAATATCCCGTCGTCATTCGAGAACTCGACAAATCTCATCGAATCGAATAGGAAAAAAAGGAAATAAGAGAAGAAGAATAATCAAAAGAAGAATGAAAAAAGATTAGATAGGCCAAAAAAGTAAACAGTCTCACTCACTGAACAGTTTTCCATCTGCTGTAGCCTTGAAGACGAACAATATGAGATAAGCATAGATAATCCTTCCGCGTTTCCTCGCATTCATGATGCTCGATGAATTTTATTGCCACCCTCTGCACGGTGCCACCGACGATGACAAAGTTAACCCTAATTCGATAAACGCGACTTTCGTTACGCGCTACCAACGTTGGTTGTTGTTTTTCGAGCATAGGCGTTATTACACGAATACACACACGCGTTATTAGACAGGTCTCTCTTTCTCTTTGTAATATCTGCAACAATTTTTCTCTCTTCTATATCAAAAGCAGATCTATACTTTTAATTCCGATGCACACGCGAACCAACAACTTGAACGAATAACCGGTAAGATCGTGGTGAATCCATTTCATGCACATGTCCACCATGAGTGGAAGAGAAGCTCCGTGTGTCCGTGTGTGCGCGGGTTTTATCCGGGTCTTATCGCGCACAGTACAGTCTGTTTCATAGCTCAAAGTCGTAAATAGTTTATCGTATATATTTTTTTTTCTATCGATCACATTTCTCTCTCTCTCTTCTTAACACTTTTGCTTTGTTTATAAGAGGTTATTCGTTGGGTCTATCCAAAAACACTAACAAATAACTATTATCTTAAAATGGTCGTGACATATATCGACACTTCTTCTCCTCGTTTAGATTCGCGTTTGCGAATGATGCGATCCGGAGGGTGCATTTCGCAAGTCTACTAACGTACTTCTTCTTTTCAATTTGTAAGTTTTGTAAAGTTGGTTCATTTTTGTTAAAAAAAATATATATATGTTATCACACTCGAAGAGAAACCGAAAAAGTTTAATATCCTTTTTTTCGTTGTTTCGTTAACAAAAAAAAAAAGAGGAAATCTTGAAGTTTTGGTCACTGCCGGAAATTATACGGCACCTTCAGCTAGTCCCCTCGCGTGGAAGGATTTAAATGTTCTCTCTCTCTCTCTCTCTCCCTCTCCCTACATATCTATCTTTCTATTTACCTATCTATTTATCTCTCCCTCTCTCTGTCTCTATTTTTCTCTTTGCGTCAGCGAGTTAGAATAAAAGAAAGAATAAGAAAGGGGGAAAACGAAAAGTCGCCGAAAGAAAGTAACGACAAAAGTTAGTTCTTCGAGTATCCTGGCGCACGCTCGTAGAAAGGACCACGGTGAAAAGGGCTTTGGAGAAGCCGTTGACCTTGAATAGCGCGTTCTTTTGATCGTACGTTCCGCGCGGGCTGCCCAATAGACGGAACGGGCTGGTTCAAAGCGATAAAGTAAGCCGCGTTTTCTAAGAATCTCCCTCTCTTGTTTCTTGCTCTCTCTCTCTCTTTCTTTTCCTCTCGTTCTCTTTATCTATAAATTTATATACATCATCGTCAACGAGACTAGTACCTCTTTAAATGACAATTAAATGACGTTTCCGCGTGTTGTTATCTTATTTTATGAATGCTCTATCAGTTGTTATTTTTCTAGGTGCTTTCGTGAACAACGATGTATACAATACGAGTGTCTATCTTCCTTCTCTATTTCTTAAAGATACACAAAGAACACGCGAAGTATAATCAGCAGAATAAAGAAGATCAGAGGGGCCGACACGCGACACTGCGCGTCCCGCAGAATCACGATCCGCACTGGTACGCCATCGAGCGTTAGGGAAAGTTCGCTTATGCCCGTGCTTCTCTCTTTCTCCCTATCCCTCTCTCTCTCTTACACTCTCTCTTACTCTCTCTCTCTATCTTTCTCTCTCTCTTCTCCCAACCTACGAGAAACGGACACAAGCGCACACGTACGTTCGCCGCTGCTGGCTTCGCGCGCAGCAGCTACACCCCCATCCTTAGAGAACGTTTTGCTTGGGGTGGGGACTAACCGATAGGGTGCGCACCTTTGCTTCGAGTAAACGAGTGAGTGTGAGAGAAAAAGCGAAACGGTGATAGAAAAATAGAATAGAATAGAAGAAGGAGTTAGAAAGAATATGAGCAGGCTCTCTTGCCAATTTTCTACTTTTTTTCTTTCTTCCTTCCTTCCTTCCTTCCTTCCTTTCTTCATTCCTTCCTTCCTTCCTTCCTTTCTTCTTTTCATCCTCTTCTTCTCTCTTTCTAGCATCTCCTCACCCTCCTCTTATTTTCTGTTTTACTTGTTACCTTTTTTTTTCTTATCTCTCTTTCTCTCTATTCTCTTTTCTTCGGATTACGACACGCTACATGACGTTTTCGGACGAAAACATCGTCGAGTGGTTGCTCGAAACCTTGTCTGAAGGATCATAAGGAAAGGTACCCTGAAGAAAACGCGCTACCATGCCCATCAGGCAAAAAGAGATAAACCCAAATGAAAAGAGAGGATATTTTACTGCTTACATTTTTGCGACAAAGATCTCACCCTGGCAACGTCCGCCACAGGATATAATCCTAGGAACGAAGTGGAGAAAGGGTGAATCCTTGATATTTTCAAATATCATTATTCACAGTGCGATAGTCTCCTTCTCCATTTCATTTTTTTCGTTCATAGTCATCGCTCTATTTCCCTTATTTTTTCTCTAAAGTAATCGGTTAGTTTGCTTTGTTTTTTCCTTTTTTATTTCTTTTTTTTTTTTTTATTCTTAACATTGTTCGCAAACAGCAAAACAATAACTTTCTTTGAAATTTCTTAATGATATTGCAATAGAAGATAAAAAATAATTGGAAAAGAATCCTCAGAAGAAAACGTTATGAAGGATCTGTGTTTACCTATTCGTATTTATTCATCTATCGATGAATAGTTTTAAAACCAATGTATAAGCAGATCCAACACGGCGCTTACATCCTAATTTTATATATTTCTCTCCGTTTACTCGAGTATATCCGAAAAATTTCCTCGAAAGAGGAACCAGACCGGAACGAAAGAAGAGAGACATAAAAGTTTAAAATCCTCTTTCTGCGTGGCCAGCTAACTAATTCGCATCCGTTGCCATAGCAAAGAGAAATAAGAGAACGAAATAAGAATAATTTAAGCGCAATTGGATAACGTATCGTAGTCAAGGGTGGAAAAGGGAACGCGTGTATTGAAGGATCCAGCTGGAAATTGGAAGTCCGTTCTCGGTCTGACCATACACATTGAGAGGAAGGTCAGATTGAAACACCTAATCTAATGTGTTACAGGTTTACTGATTGCGGTGGACTAATGTGCAACCCTCTATCTCTTTCTTTCTCTCTCATTCTGTCGCTCCTTTTCCCCTTATTGCCACTGGATAGGATATTCCTATCCATTTCACCTTTTCTCCATCCTTCTCTTCCTCTCTCTCACTCTCCTCCTTTCTTCTCTTTTAACCATCCAATTCTTATCCTCGTCGCTTTGTCTCGCATCCTGCCCTAATTCTTCGACAAATAAACGCATCATTGAGCAGCCGTAGATTTACCAATCAGAGAAATGCCTTTATACGGAACGACAGCAGCTGTGCGGAAGCTCGATTCGCGATTCGGAATAGCAATGAAAGCGGACCTTAAATCCAATCGGTCTCCACATCTGTTCTTCTCTTTCCCTCTCTTTTTCCCTTTCTCCCTTTCTCCCTTTTTCCCCCTATCACCTCCGACTTGTCGTGATTCTCGATCATCCGAGACGATATGTCGTACCCTTTTCCACCCCCTCTATCACTGGTCGTCCATCGATATATATTAAAATACGTTCCACAGTGATATGGTTTCGTTTTTCCTCTCGAATTTCACTCCTGTTTTCATTTTTTCCTTTTCCGTCTTTATCTGTCCTTCTCTCCCTCTTTCCCTATTGCCCGCTCAAGCTGACATTTTTATATAATCATTTCTATTTATATTTATTTATTTATTTATTTATTTATTTATTTATTTATACGCAACCCTTACGCAACCCTGACGCAACCCTGACATTTTTATATATTCATTTCTATTTATATTTATTTATTTATTTATTTATTTATTTATTTACCGGATAAACGTATGAGTACATAAATTTAATAAAAGAGATCAAATAAAAAAGAAAATAATATATATTTAAAAAATATCTAATAATAATAAGTTTTATACGCCAAAACAAGAACTAAAGATTTCAATTTAAAAAGAAACTTTAACGAACAGCTGTTCAACATGCTGTAATGAGATCTTTAACTAACAACCAGAGAGATGTTAACTAACGACATTAAATACACTTTATTTAGTATTTTCTCTCGTCCAAAATTATAATTTTTAATGATAAATTTCGTAGGGAATTTGGACATGAAAAGAAGAAGAACTTAATTTGATTATGTTGGACGTTTCGTCTCTTTATTGGGCCTTCTTTAGCAACTGTAAATTTTATTTTATTATAAATTCTTGATACGATACATGAGGTTTATACAATATAATTTTTCATCATATTACCTTAATCTTTAAAGTTCAGTGTCTTTTTTTTCTTTATTTTGACATACATTTTTCTTTTTGTTAATATTCAAAACACAACCCATTTAAACTTCGTTAATTCGATCGTTATTATTTAAAGTCCTCAACAAAACTGTTTCAATCTAGACTAGTGTTTGTAAGCCTAGATATCATCAGTGTAAGGTGTCCTCTATTATTTATTATGGTTAAAATTTAAAAATTCCGTTATAGATGTGATTTAGATTGTTTGTGTCTGTTCTAAAATTCACCGTGTTATTATTCGATATATGATACATTTCGCTGATATTCCTTTTGTACCAATTTTCTTCCAAGTCTAAGATAGTCGCTGGTACAAAAGGAATATCAGCGAAATGTATCATATATCGAATAATAACACGGTGAATTTTAGAACAGACACAAACAATCTAAATCACATCTATACCGAAATTTTTAAATTTTAACCATAATAAATAATAGAGGACACCTTACACTGATGATATCTAGGCTAACAAACACTAGTCTAGATTGAAACAGTTTTGTTGAGGACTTTAAATAATAACGATCGAATTAACGAAGTTTAAATGTGTTGTGTTTGGAATATTAACAAAAAGAAAAATGTATGTCAAAATAAAGAAAAAGGAAACTGAACTTTAAAGATTAAGGTAATATGATGAAAAATTATATTGTATGAACCTCATGTATCGTATCAAGAATTTATAATAAAATAAAATTTACAGTTGCTGAAGAAGTCCCAATAAAGGGACGAAACGTCCAACATAATCAAATAAAGTTCTACTTCTTTTCATGTCCAAATTTCCTACAAAATTTATCATTAAAAATTAAATACACTGTCTCTACGCTTAAACGAGTAATTTTATTTATAACGATCACGCCTGTAAACATTTAAGTTTTATTTCAAATCGCTGAGCTTGGTCCTTAGGCCACGAGAAGTTTGGTTATAGATCCTCGATGTGAAGACAAATTGGTTTTGACGATTTTAGGTATGCTATTAAGAGATTTAATACTCTTATTAGATATACTATTTTCCGTTAAAAATTTCAGTTCACCTCTTAATGATTGTAAATGATCTTGATGTACCTTTGTATTTAAATTAAACAGGACGAACTTTGTTAGAACATTTTCTGCTTATTCTGGTAGGACGAGAAACTAAATGAATTTAATAATTGAAATTGAAATAATTTAATTATGAACAAAAACTAATATACGAAAACAATATATAAGAAGATTTACAGCGACAAAAAGTATTGCAAAATTTTTCATTATCTTGTCATTATGTAGCCTCATTTATCAGGGTCCGAAATTTCGTTCATAGTCTCGTCTGCATTGTCTCGCGTGTGTTTACCGTCTCATAGTGACATCGTCGGAATTCCTCTTCCTTCACTTTCACCGATACAACCTCTACCACCCACCTTCTCCTCTATCCTTCTTCTATACCGACTTGTGCAACGTATTTCCGAAGGAAAGTCGACGGGAAGAAGACAGCTGACAAAAGCGAGAAAACGATAATGCATACTTCTTGCAGAACATTGCACGCTGCGTTAGTTTCATGGAGGGATGGATAGACGTACGGACAAATGGACGTATGGATAGACGAACCGACGGACGGACGGACGGATGGATGGGTGGATGGATAGATGGATGGATGGATGGATGGATAGATGGATGGATGGATAGATGGATGAATGGGTAGCTGAAGGGACGAACGGATTTCTGCGCTATCGATTAAGCGGAAGAAGTACGCGTAGCGGCTTCCCCGGTGTTAGTAATATCTATGTCTGTGCATATGTACATACAATATATGTTTGAAAATGTGTAGAAGAAGTGTTACAACGAATAGAACGGTTGGTGAAGACCGACGCCGCGTTGGCCAAAGCCAGCTAGATGTAAGCCGATGAAGACGAATGATAACGTCATTATTTTTGCAACGTTTGCAACAGCACTGACTCTCGAGTACTTTTCAAAGCTTTGAGAATCGCATTTCCAGCGAATTAAATGATTTCCAACGTCAGCTAGCTGTTTAGCGAGCTTTGAAACGTTCAGCTAAAAGTCCTCTGCAACGAGTCGATTCTATTTCGCTATTATTTTGGATAAAACGCAGAAAGTAGATCAATTAAGTAATAATATTACTTTATTATTCTTATTATTTTTACATTTCATCCTCGATACGATTTGGTCTTAACTAAGTAAAAGAAAGAGAGATTTCTATAAGAGATAGAGTATAACTATACCGTATTTTCATTACATCAGCCTGCGGCGATATGCAAGACTCATAAATTTCAATCAAGTAGTCTTCCTTTTTTATTTTTTATTACTTCTCTCTTATACAAAGCCTGGAAAAGTTTGTAAGAATAATATAAGTTAATTCATTTCCTAATTCTTTGAAAAATATTTTCCACGCGGATTATTGCTTTCTTTAATTTTGATTTCTGCCTGTAGTTCTAAATTTTTTCCAAGATTACTTCGTTTTTCTTTTTTTTACTATTCTTTTTAAGGTAGTAGTCTGGTAACTTATGCCTATTTTCATGACTTTTTTGGAAAGTGGTTTTTTATAGGAAAATGAAAATGAATTATCTTGAGTATTTAGAGTGTTTTTATTTACATATTGAAAATATAAAAAAAAATTTATTTGAAAAAATTTAATTGTTTATAACTATTATTATTGTCATTTGAAGTTGGAACCTCAATAAAAATGCACATGGGTGGCCCGGGTGATTTTGGCTCTTGATGTCATCTGAAATCAAATATTCTTAATTATTCTTAATCTATAGACATCTCATTCTGGTCGGAACTACCGAAGTTAAATTTCAAGCGTAAATCACAAAATGGCGGACTTTGAAAAAAAAAGTCCTTTTATTTTAGCAAAGAAAGGGTTGTAAAATAAAAAGTTAGAAGTGGGAAAAATTCTCTTTAGTACTGACGAGAACTATACGTGTGTAGAACAGCCTGTTAAAATTTGGAAGCAATCGGTTCAGTAGAAAAAAAGTTAGGACCCGGGCCGTCCAGAAAAACAATGTTTTGAGAAAAACGCGTTTAAAGTTCAACAACAAATTTTCCTAAGTAAACTTATACTTACGTCAATCGGACTCCGAGGCGCTCTAGGAAACTCGTTATAACTCCCGAAATATTTCGAATTTCTGTCTGAAATTTTCACAGTATATTCTCAAGACATTGCACTTTCAAATTAAGCAAAAAAAAAATTTTCGATTTTTTGAACTCAAGTTACCAGACTACTACCTTAAATAGCCAAAACGATGGAAAAAAGTAGTTACGCCTAAATCAAACAGTAGTCTCTCAAGACGATCTCCTCGATGTCTGGAAACGTTGGTCTTATCCACTTTTTAATGGTGCACTGTGCAATTAAACCCGTGAGAAGAAACTATCGGTTTTTCCGTCGCGCTTATCTATTTCCCTTGGGAACTAGTGGAGAGATATACGGACAAGGCGAAAAGCTTTTCCCAATTAAGAAATAATATTGCCGATCTTTCGATGTGATTTGCCTTTAGAAAATAAGCGGACAATCGTAGGATAAATCCTTATAATCTACCAAAATAGCGCTCTTTTGCGAATTTTTCAACTTTTATATGGACCCGTCCTTTTTATATATTTTTAACTTCTTTCTATATATCCTCTTTCGTAACTATCATTTTTGATCCTTTCAAGATCGACAATTTTTACGATGATCGAGTATTCTTTATCTATTTTCCAAAGTATTATTACTTACGTGTATTACGAGATAGTACTTTACAATAAAACTAATTTATAAACGATTGTTTAAAGATATTCTTTGAAAAAATGATCAAAATTATTAATAATTTAATTAAATATTTCATTTTAATAGCAAACATACTCTCAACACTATCGTTGAAATCCTATAATCTCATCTGGAATGTGAAAAACGTTCGCTAAGACGATTGTCACTCGTGTTAATGAACCAGCTTACGATCTCGCGAATACGAAATGGATGTAAATCCTGTGAAAGCATCTATATAAGATTTAGTAGTTGGATCATGTGTATCTACAATCGGCTTGTGTATTTACTCCTACGCGATGTAAGCGAAACTCGCTTATAAGATGTGAAATTAATTCGACGAAGCAAATGATGGAGAGCATTTTCGTCGAAGCAGTAATACGTTTTCTTTTTAGTAAACGTTATAAAGTTTCATTCGTAACTTTAGAAAATACAATTTTTCCGTGTCTCATACGCATTGACAATAACGAGCTTTAATCGTTCACGCCAGAACGTTCTCACTTTTACGCAAAATGCTCTGGATTATTCTACGCGGCCAGCTTTTATCATAAATTCTCGTTTACGGGGTATGAGGGGGAGGCCGTTTTTATCGGCATAAAATAAATTCTGATATATTTAGTTGTAAAACGGGTTACCATCTTGGATCTATTTTTTTTTTTTTTCACTTTTTTCCTTTCATTTATTTTTCCATCACAGTTACGCGACATGTCGTTAGAAAAGAAAATTTTCAATACTTTCTCATTAATTATTTCTCTCGTAGTTTGAAATTAAATTATCCGTCAAACATCACATTTCTACAAAAAAATAATAGTTACTTTTATTATTAGTTATAAATTGCAAGATGTGAAAAAGTTAATTAATTCGTAGTGTATATTCGCTTATCATATGTTTCTCTTTCTAGTACTTTTCCCAATTTGTTAATAATCACATCTTTTAATGAAATTCTGTTAATGTGTGAATTTAAAGACCAAACATAAAGCTCTTTCTACTTAGATAACACCGTGCGTTTTAATCACCACGTGCGGTCGCGCTATATCACGTCAACGCGTTCGTCCATGGTGTCATAAAATTGAGGATAATGCAGTACCCGGTGCCTTTTCAATATCCGCGGTTCAGCGGATCGTACATGAACTTAAGGTTCGACGTGCTGTAATCCCTAAGTTTACAGCACTATTAACAGGCCGTGCTACTAACGGAAAAAGCTCCATTCTCTTTCTCTCTTTCTCTCTTGTCATCCTCTTCTTCTTCGCTTTCTTCTTCGCCTCCTTCTTATTTTCATCCTTTTTCTTCTTATCCTTAAGCTTTTTTACTCGATAAGCTACGATCAAAAGCTTTTGGTTCTATTTAAAAAGTTTGTAATATGTTTGATACTCAACAAGTACTTGAGCACGTTTTCATTACCCCCTTAGTTTACAAAATACATACTTTTACTATAAGAATTTTTTCTATAATAAGAATATAATATACGTTTATATATATTATTATTATATTATATCAAATCGATATTTATAATAAATGGTATTAATTTTTCCAAATATTTAACAAGACACCTGGGTTGCCACAGATCAAACATTTTACGAATGATAATTACAAGAATAAGTATGCAATGTGCATAAGATATTTAGGAAGGACACAAATATCCTATGAATATATGGATATCTGTCGCATATGTAAAAGATATTCAGTTTCTCAGTGGTAATTTTGCTTGACCCTGGCGAAAGCAGTACGAATGCGTTACACGGCAAATTGTCTTTTCCGCAAGTTATAAGAAAGATATGTAAAAAGAAGGAGGGAGAAAAAAAGAAAATCAAACAATTGGATATTTATCAATTATTTCTAACGAATTTATATTTACGAAATAATCTAGAAAATATCTGCAAACTTTTGAAACTTTATTTAAACGTTAAAGATCCCCCACCGCAAAGACAAACATATTTCTTTATGATTTTATATTCGAAAATGGGACTCTAGGGATACTTGTGTGTTACCATAAAATTTCAAGCGTCAATTACGTGAATTCGCCAAAGGAGTCGAGTTCTCTGAAGATCCTGTTAGACTTTCGATAAGCAAAAACTTCAATTCGATACCCGCGTTTCGTAGTAGTTGATAATTTAGTACGATTCAACTCGATGGGGACTCGAATGTGTGTATGCATGTATGTGTACATACATATTTAGTTATCTACCATGAACGCTACAAGCCCTTTGAATTTTGCTATCCGTTCTTGAACAACGTATTGCTACCAACGTTTATGTTTAATTTATGAATAAAGACTTAGAGTGTAGGTAAATATATTTCTTGTGCGTAGGGGAAAGGTAACTCGGACGATTCCTTCTCTTTCTTACTCTACTATTACTACTATTATTACAACAACAACTATTACTACTGTAACCAACACTTTAGTAGTTGTACTAGCAGCAACACAATCTTCATTTCGGAATACGTGTGTAATTAGCGAATGGCGAGAGGCTTTGAAATGAAGTAAGATCGTTTTCTACTTTCGTATTGCCAATTCTTTCTCACGAAGATTCGGAAAGAAACGAACGGAGTTCTTAAAGAAGTTTGAAGAGGAGGAGAAGGAGGAAGAGGTTAGCTCCTAAAACGATGTAATCTGCGAAAACGTGCAAAGAAGTAACCCACGAACCGCAAAGCTACCGTCCTTCAACGTCTGATAAATTGTTCTCAGGTCAGAGGTTAGCTCTATTCCGAAGGATGAACGTGCACTAATATGCGGCTGCGAATAACTCGGGGAAAGTTCTTCGTTACTCTCTCTCTCTTTTTCTCTCTCTTTATTTCTCTCTTTCTTACACTCTTCGTCATTCTTTTTCTTTCTCTCTTATTCCCAAGGGAAAAATTTCTATCGGAACCCGTGGGATCTTTTCGAAACTAGAGAAAACGTTTGCGAAGCTTTAGTCATAACGTAATATGGAAAGTACTTTCCCGTATGAGCTCTCGAAATGATGCTTTAACTAGGAAGCGCAGCAGCGTCGTCAGGCGAGACTGATTCGATCAAATTCACCTTCTATCTAACGCAGAATATTTGATCAAATCTCTTGGAAACTTTCAAACGTACTATATCCTTTTTGCTTTTATTCTGCTACCTACTACTAAAACTTGCCCTCCCCCCTCCCTCCTTATGAAAAATCTCGCGCTGCACCGAACATTATAAAATGATGATTTATATGCTCGGCCTGTTCCAAGAACAATAGCGATTGGGAATCCTTTTTTGTTAAAGCGATCTTTCCCGAGCTTTTGGAGCCACGTTACCCGTTTGCGAAACTGAAAAACAGCTATGCGAACAAACAAAATAACCATGGAACAGTGATAACAATTCAGGACGAATTGAAATTAAAAAACAATGAAGCTAGTTTAGAACTCCCATACGTGCAACGAACAATAATCGCGATTTTGCTAAGAAAATATTAACGGATAAAAGAAAATAATTATAACAAAACAGTAATAACAATAATAATAATAGTAATTACAATAATAATAATGATAATATTAAAAATAAAAAAAGGAATAATAAAAAAAAAAAGAAAAAATATAATAATAAAATATATTTCTCCTCGTTGAAGGATAGAATTTAATTAGCGCGGGAATTTTAACAATGTGCGTCGACTCGACTCTCGAATTTTCCAAATAAATACAAGATCGATGCATGATACATACACCTACATACTTATTACTATATAGCAACATATAAATATAATATACAGATATAGAAATGTACTGGGTAACAATGCATACGGCTCTCAAATATTATTCGTGGCTATAACGCTCCGTCGTATTGTTGCATGCATTAGGCTTATTTATCAGAAGAGCATAAATATTTCTGTTAATCGTATTACCAGTAATATCGTATAAACTTGATCAAAAATGCGATATTGACCTATCCGATTTTGAATTCGAATTTCTCTTTTTAGTCTGACAAGTTTGAAGAAATGGACTAGTTTTTTAAATACAAACGACATATAAAATAAAATAATAATTATTATACATATTAAAATAATAATAATAATAATAATATAAAACGAAAAGAAGAAAGAGAGCCAAAATTAAATAGAAAATAAGTTTCTTTGACAAGTTCGAAATAAAATGCCTAATTTCACGAATGATAGAGCACTCAGGCGCTTCTTTTCTTCTCAACGGTATTCCTTCTCTGTGCACGCAAGTCTAAAGTACCACGACAGCTTAACGAACGTAGTGAATTTATCGTTTTGCCTTTCCCCGTGTGAGAAAAGTGAAACTGGCTAAACTGTAAGGAGGCTTACCTGCCGTGAAACGAGCTATTTACAAGGAAAACGTGTATGCAAGTTACATTTCTCTGTCTCTGTTTCTGTCTTTCTGTCTCTCTCTTTCTCTCTCTTTCTTCCCTTTCTTTCCTCTCTACTTTTTTATTCTCATTGTAACAACTTTCACGTTAGTCCATGCAAAAAGACACTTTAAAGCATCATCCCTACGCAAAAGAGAAATACAAACGGACGAGTCCGTACTTACAAATTGAAAGCGAATGGAATTAGATTTTTAGTTTAATTTTCTCACTAATCTACTGTTACTTTCTTTCTCTCTATTTCCATTTTTACCTTTATTTTCTCTTCCCAAAGATAATATCAAAGATTAGAAAACATTACATCTTGCAAGATTTTAAAATCAAACTAATAAAATTTAATTTCATTATTACATATTATTTCGTAAACTCTTTTATGAAATTGACATTTTCCAGATTTTTGAAGACATTATATCGGAAAACTCGACAAATTTAATTTACAAAAATATCAATACATATATATATAAAATGTATATAATAATATAAGAAAAAGAAAAAATCCCTAAAATTTAGAAGAAAAAAAGAAAGAGAGAGAGAGAGAAAGAAAGATTGAGTGACGAGATCGAACAAAAGTAAAGATCTAAGAAGATAAAGGGTTTTCCGAGCGAAAGCGATGTTTGAAACGTGGTTAATAAAATTGCATGAATATTCAGTACCTGGGGAATTGAAGTTCTAGCAGGATTGAAACAAAAAAGTCGTTCAGATTTTTCGTTACACGCTCCCGTCGCTCCGGAAAATTAAACTTTTAGAATACGCGTGGATAATTCTTCCTGTTCCTCTCTCATTCCCGCTTCCATTTTTCCCCTTTCCTAGTTCTACTTTCTCCCTCTTTTATCCACACATACATTATGTCGTTGCTTCTCTTTTTTTCCGACGCCAGGATTTCGAAATTCAACATTAGGTATGAAAATCCGAGTAATATTGCTTCTGTCGCTCCTTTTGAATCGTCGAATATTACCTTTTTCCACTTCTCTCTCTCTCTTTTTTTCTTTACATATATACATACATGGACTGTATGTTTAAATATGCATAAATTGTATCTATGTATCGGAACGGTAGCCGAGGCTGCTTCGTCGGCAGCTGAAAATATTGTTTGTGCCGATTTTGACCAGAGTCATCGTCGCAGTTGATTTTTTGAATGAATAAAATAAAAGAAAACAACATTTTGCTTGGACGTTTTATTCAAAAGTTATCTAAGAGCTTTCATACGAACGACAGTTTGAAGTTGATCATTCGAAATTCTTTATATTTTATCGATATTTTTAAATTCGTATTGATACGAAATAGAGAGAAAAATTAAAGAAATTCAATAAACAAAATAACAAAATTATTGTGTGTGTGTGTGTGTGTGTGTTGTGTGTGTGCGAAGGTAGTATACACGCTTGGAATGTAACTTCCTTATCTCATTTTTCTGGTTTCAGTTTAGTTATAGCGTCCTGCTATAACTACCAAGAAAAAGAGAGAGAGAGAGAGAAAAGATAATAATAATTAATATATATAACTTTATGGATTTTATAAAAAAAAGTGCATCGGTTTTTAATAAGTTTACTTGAATTTTGGATCTCTTTATATTGGCGAAAAAAAGTCTATAAATGAAAATATGATGCATCATGTTTCGGCTTGAAAGTTAATTCTCGTATATATTAGACATCGTTTGGTGGCGTCTATCGAACATTTCAATGCAAGTCAACGCTTCTTTGCTTGCGAGACAAACACCAGCGATTTAAAGATCCTTTAAAAGACTCAATAGAGTCAGCAAGGATACAGATTTCATCCGGCCTTTGTCTTTTCCTCTTCTTTCCTTCACTCGCTTTTTCTCTCTCTCTCTCTCTTTATTAAACTTTCTTCCTCTTTCTTTTCCTATCCCTATTCTCTCCCTTCTCTTCACCCTAGGGTCTCTCCTAAACTTTGACCAACCCTCTACGTCTCCTCGTAATCCTCTGTTTTTCTCACCATCGAGAAGCTATGATTTTTCTCGTTTATTGGTTTTCCGTGCTTCTCTTTTTATAATAACGATCGCATCAATGTTAATTATCAGATAAATGGTAAAGAGAAAGGAAAAAGATTATCAAGAAGTAAATTGTTTTTTCTATTCCCCAATTCCTTTTGTTTTCCTATTTTTTACTTTTCACCCTAACTACTTTGACGATTTCTTTTTGAAAATTATCTAAAGAAAAAGTGGTTACCTCTAAAAAACGTCGATTTTTTAAAACCCGCTAAGATATTCGCTATCCCTTTTATGATTTCTCTATCTCCCTTCCATTCTCTCTGTTTTATGTCCCAACTCCGTGACTGAATTTTCTTAGATTAATGTTAATATATCATTGAGAACCTTCAATTTTAGTCTAAGGTAAATGTAACTTACTCGACATCGAATGCGTTGAGCACCAATGTAAGCAAAGAGACGAATAACTATTTAATTAAACTTTCACAGTCGTCGTCGTCGTCGTCGTCTCCCAGTTTCTAAGCTTACCTCTACCTTGTAATTAGACTTGCGGCTCGCTGTGAGAAACGTGGTTAAATAATTGAATCTTCCGTTTCTGCATGTAGCTTACGGGTACCGCTAGGTCTTTCCTCACGACAACCAAAATTCATAATGCATCGTCGTTCGTCGAACGAACGCTTTCCGTTAAGTAGTATGTCGATTCGATAGAAGAAAATCCAATTATTACCTAGATTGCGATGCTTTGGAAGATGAACTTTCGATCGAATCATCGTCAGTCAGTTGGTACAGAATTACTAATTTATTGTAATTTACATTGGAAAATATAGAAGATTGTTAATGAATTCGATAATTATGTAAGAAGAAAAAATAGGAATAAAAAAAATAGAAATAAAAAATACAATATAATATAATCATTATTTTTATTTTTCATTGTATTTGTTCATGCATGTTATGTCAATCGGTTAATGCGAATCATTGTGAATATTTAACTAACAATGAAACGAATCGTAATCTCTCTCAATCTCTTCGTCTCAATCAATCTCTCTCCTAATCAAGAATCAATTAATTTGTAATTAGCTTTACAAACTCAAAACGTAAACACGATAATTGTTTAACACTCTTATTGAAATATCGCGTCTCTTATCAACGAAATCGATATGCGGGTATATTAACAAACGATGCGATTTATCTCTTATTTCTATCGTAATCGGTACAAAATTGACTACTTTAACATTTCTACATTGAATATTATTCGTCGAATCGATTAACCGAATTATATGAATTCGCGGTATTTATTCTAAAATTTGAAATTACGTTGGAAAACTGATTCGATTATATATAAATTATGATGCTTTTAAACATGGAATCTGTCCTAGTTCGTATATTTATTTTATCTAATGCGGTTCGGAATCATTTTAAAAATCCTATCTCTTGAATAGTTTGCCTATTTTGTTTATATGTATGTTAGTATGGAGTATTGCCTTAATCTGAAGATTGCTTCGTTCCTCTCTTTTGCAATTCTTTTATTTTTATTTTTTCATTTCTTTATTTCTATTTTTTTATTCTAAATAAAAACTTTTCATTTAAAGCTAGAGAAACTTTTTTCAAATTAACAAGAAAAAAAAGAAACTTTTATGTCAAAAGATCTTCGAGATATTCACGTTAACGAGTGGTTGCTTATACAAAGGTGCATTTTGACGAATTTATATGCTAATTTCGTGTGTCTGTCGAGTTTAAGATTAACTTTTCGTTCTAATTAGTGATCGCTGCAACGGTTCTCTTTTCTCTTTCTTTTTCTCTCTCTCTTTGTCTCTCCCTTTCTCTGTCCCTTTGTGTTTTCTCTCACCACGAAACAAGGTCTAGAAACATTTCGTTCGTAATGTAGCTGGACTGTCGTAAACATTGGTTTTTATTTCATAACGAATCCGTAACGATAATTATATAGAAAATATCTTTAAAATCAGGATACACACACACACACACACACAATTTTCTCATTTTATACAAAATTATGATTTTTGTATTAAATATATATATTCACGTTTTAAATAAATCTAACAACGAAAAATAATAACCGCTCGTATTGTGTTAAAAGAAAATGAAAAGAATATGAGAAAATATTATACTTCACAAAGAATTTTTATAATTTGAAACTCGCCGATTCTCGCCAATCAAATGGAACTTTCTATCAAACTTGCCAGACTAACTTTTTAATCCTCTTCTACTCTAAACGATCGTTCCATCGTGAGAGATAGCTAAATGCAATTATTCTCCGTCTGCTCGATCAATAACCGCCTGTTAATAATAGTTTGTTAGAGAGCCTGGAAGCTGATCGAGAGTTCGTTCGCTCGCGGAAATTAACCGCGAATTTAATTGAAGGGATAATGATATTAATACAAAGCTAAACTTTCTCTTTCTACTATTTTTAATAAGTCATTTCTTTCTTTTTTCTTTTTAATTTCATTTCAGCAGTATATCGGTCACGGCAAGTTGGTTAAACAGACAGGGATGAACGTAAAACGTTTAAATCGTGCGATTATAATTATACTAAATTAGACAACATTTTCATCTAAACCTGAATACTATTCTCATTTTGTTTTATATGAATTAAAATTGAAGAAAAGGGTGTGTCTTTTATCATTGTTGATATATCCTAGACATTCTTTAAGAGCGAAATCCATTATCCTTAGAGAAGAATGAAAAGGAGGAAAAAGAAGAAGAAGATGAGGAAGCTTTTCTCGTCCAAAAAGCTCGCACAACGTGTGAGACTTACCTGAAAGTTTTATTGTTACTTGGAAACATCTTGCTCTTCTCCCCCAAATATATAATTTCATTGTAGAACAATATAAAGGAAGAGGAAAAAGAAGAATGTTCAATGCACGTCACCAAAAACCTAAAAAAGAAAGCAATAAAAAATACAAAGCGCCTAACGTTTCTGACTGCTCTGTGTTATTTGTTAGATTGAAAACAAGCAAGCGCGAAAGGCAAAATGACGATAACAATGGTAGCAATATCACTGTTTTTTGCTAATAGAATGGATTAATAAATGAGCGACTGTTATGAGTCATATTAGCGACCATTCGGATGCTATAAAAGAAGCATGTTAGCAAACAATTGTGTACTTGATGAAAAAACTAAGTAAGTTGGACAAAGTAAAATAAGTTATTCCAATTTTACCTGTCTGATTTCATGAATAAAACTACAACATAAATATATTTACATGTCTGAGTGAAATCCTATCTTAAATAAGTGTAAGACTACGTATCAATGCTCCTTTTCAGTGAAATGATTCCTCCCTTCCCACCACTAAAGAAATATATTCAATTAAATAGAGAATAAAAATTAAATACTACATTTTGTCTTTCCTTTTTTATCTTTTTAATATTTTACCTTCGACAAATCTGTTCTCTCATGCTTCGAAGAGCATATAAGCGACGTGATTGCGTAAACAGGATAAAAAATAAATACCATTCAACACATCCTCAGTAAAATCCAACGCTTGTACAATCTGAAACGATCATACAAATTTATTTGCGCGAAGAGACAGGAAAGAACACGCATTCGTTGCAGTAAGTTTATTGTAAAGATCATCAATGTGTATGCGTATGTGTAAGTTTATGTGCATGCATACGTTTGTAACCAACTAAAGTGTGAATTTGTTCGTATACGTAGCTGTAATATAACTGACAAAGAAAATAAATAAAATAAAAATAAAATAAAAAAAATTAAATAATATAGAAAAGAACGTGGAAAGGTAAACTATTTATCCCGCGAAATGTCTCGTATATAAATGATTTGCGATTAACTTTCTTTCCAAAACAAACTTCCACCTTCGATTTTCCTCACCCTATTTCGATTCTATGCAATAAAAAAATTTATACGTTCGACAGACATTTAAATATTACTTGTTATCGTCCAAATTTATTCTTTAACATGATCGAATATTTTTCATTAATGGTCAATGAAATTGAAGCTTATCTTAAGTTATATCGCATTCTTATCGTATCGTTCACTCGACTCCCATTCTCATTCTCTCCCTCTTTCTCGTATACTTTCTGAAGAAAAGCTATGTCTAAATAGTTTTAAAGTCGAATCTGATATTACCGGCGAATTTCTAGAAACAGATAGCAGTAACAGCAATTGGTAGAAATTACAACTACGAATGTTAAACTGTCTTGATAGGAATAATAAAAGCTCACAAGTACACCTTTTTATCTACTCAGTTTTGTATTTGTTAATACTAGGACCACCAGCGGGCGATAGTAGGTGCTTAACGCAATACGGTACAATACTCTATTAAAAAAAAATAAACTATTCTTTGATAGTATATATAGCATATTTATATTGTAATAGAATTTTAAATAATTATTTTTAATTTTTAGTGTATAAACATGTCTGTGCCTTCAGAAATGCATTTCACATATATTTTAAAAAGTTATCTTTTAAAATCTCCAATATTTGTTGCTAAATCCTACAATGATCACAATGATTCACAATGTTAATAAAAATGATTACTTACAATGCATTCCCATGGAATGAAATTTAATTGCACCATGGCGATGCACCTCGCGTGAATCTAATGACGCGGTATAGACGAAAATAAGAAATTATAGATGAGTTTCTTATCACAAATACCGAAATTAAATTATACGACGAACAACACTGAATCTAATTCGCGTTTGATTTTAATTAATTATGCGCCCGATCACTGATTCTACAACTGCATCCAAAGACTGCTTTGCACGCAGTCAATGCAAGTATCAAAATTTTCATTGATGCACTGACTCTAATACCCGAACAGTCTGTGCGACTGTTTAAAAATAAAAATAAAACGTTACTCGAACAAACTCTAATATAATTACACTGCATTGGTCACAGTTAATTTAATATATAATTTTAAAAAATAACGCAAACGCGATTGAATTTAAAATAACCAACGAACGTGCTTCTAATCCGTGCTTTTAATTATATATTTAAGCGATACAACACTCCCAAATATTGCCTCGCGCACGATTGCAATCTTCAACAGAAATAAAAACAATACTATTAATATCATTACTATTACTAAAAACCATTAAAATGTTTGTGAAATTATGGAATACAAAAATATACTCACTTCGAATCTTCATCGATGAATGCATGATTGATATCCTATTCTTAAGAGGACGACAAGCACATATTTAAAAAGAATAAAAGAAACTTACAGAGTTTCTTTACCCGAGTAAACGAAACTTTTTTAACATGCGACGATCAACACTGATTCTACTTTCCGATTATTTTATATTTTAATTTAACACGATGTAACACACGAGTACCTCATTGCCTACGCGCTCATTTGCAATGATGTTCTAAAACAGAAAAAGAAAAAGAACAATTAATGTCATTGTCGTAATAAAACACCATTGAGATTATTATAGAAATTTTTAGTAGAAAAATATACTTACTTTTAGTCTTCATTGATGACTGCAGGATGGGTTTCCTACCCCTATGATGACGACGAATATAATAAAATAAAATAAAACAATCTCTAAAGCTGGAACATACAAAAGATTATATTATAATACAATATTCCCTGTTAATCATTCCTGAAGGCATTTCATACACTTTAAAACATATTCTATCATAAAGAATCAATATAAATTTAAGCAATATTAATTGTTTTAATCTCACTACTTATAGAAAACTACATACAAAGTATGTAATGTCTGTAAAAATAATAACTGAAAATTTTTAAGGTTATAATATATAACTCAATTACGATTAACCTAACAAATAAAACCTTTTTATACTATTCTATCTAATGAAAAACTTATTAAAGTGTTTAACGTTAGATAACGTTAGAAATAAAATCAATAAATAGTTAAATACGTAACGTTCGTTAGATCTTAACTCGTTGAAGGACGGAGGGGGAATGAAGATCTCACTGTGTATGTCTCCTAGAAGTATCGAATGTTTGGTGCTTGGTGCTCGGTTGTTTTCGTTTTGTATTCGGCTCTCTTTCTTCATCTCGAGAAATTCCTGGAAATATATACACCAATTCATAATTGCCTTTAAGCCGAATGTTCTTTTTTTTTATATTCTCTCTCTCTCTCTCTCTCTTACTCTCGTTCTAACTCTTTCTATATAGGTTATAAAAAGAATAACGCTTACCTCGAGGAATTTGAAGATAAAAAAGAGTAAACACAATTGTTTGAATAAGTATATGTATTTCTGTTGGACACTTCTAATATATAAAAACCAAAAAAAGTAAAAAGAAATAAAATTACATTAGTAAAATATAAAGAAAACCAAATAAAGATTCATATATTTTTAAAAATAATAAAAGTGTGATAAATAGGAAAAAAATCACATTGTATAGATATAAAATTATTTCGTATGAGTTAAAGAAAATCGTTAAAAATGTATTTTTAATCGACCGAAAAAAATTAAATTAATATTTTCTTTCTTGCAAATTCAAATTGTTTCTAACGTTTTATACGTTTGTACACAATACAATTACAAGTTTGTCGTCAAACGTACTTGCCGTAATTCGGCCATCTTTATAACCACCTAAGTAAATGATATGATAATTTATTTAATAAATAGAAATTAATTAAAACTTTTTAAAATACTTACTTAATTTAATAATTTCTTAATCATACTTATTCACATACTTTAAGTATTAAATGATTTCGATTCGATACATTTTTGGATAAAAATTTTCTTCTCTGAAGTCACCACTGCACAGGAACGTTAAAACAAATTTACATTTATTTAAACAATTACATAGGATTTTAAAAAATCGAAAATCAGAACGTTCAAATCTCAATTTCTTCTAAATACAATTAAAATTTTCGTTGTACACACATGCTTAACTTTCAAAAAGCCATATAAACAATTTTCGATAGAAAAACATTTTTATGTGACAACATCACAGTCTACAAGCAAATATCAAAGAGAAAGGTACACCATTAGGTACATCCTCACTTTTACGTTAAAGTATACATTTATATCGACTAATTATCAATAATTTTAATACCCTAATACACTTTTATTATATTTCAGATTGTTTAAACATATATGTAAGAGTATAAGTGTTAAATACTTATTAGCATACTTTAAAAATTAAATGATTTCGATGTGATAGTCTTTTCGATAAAAATTTTCCCTTCCGAAGTCACCACTGCACAGGAACGCAAAAATAAATTAACATTTAATTAAACAATTACATAAAAATTAAAAAGATCTAAAATTAGAACGTGAGTATCTCAAATTCTGTTTAATACAATTAAAATATTTGTTATACAAATATGCGCAACTCTCAAAAAGCAAGATAAACAACTTTCGATAAAAAAACACTCTTATGTGACAACATCTCAGTCCAATAGCAAATTTCGAAGAGGAAGGTAAATCTTCCGGTACATCCTTAATTTTACGTTACAGCAAACATTTCTATCAAATTATTTTTAATAATTTTAATACTCCTATACACTCTCATTATATTTCAGATTGTTTAAACATATATGTACTAGTATAAGTGTTACATACTTACTAGCATACTTTAAAAATTAAATGATTTCGATGTGATAGTCTTTTCGATAAATATTTCTCCTTCTAAAGTCACCACAGCACAGAAACGTTAAAACAAATTTACATTTATTTAAACAATTACATGAAATTTAAAAAAATCAAAAATTAGAACGTTAGTATCTCAATTTCTGTTTAATACAATTAAAATTTTTGTTATACACACATGCGCAATTTTCGAAAAGCAAGATAAACTACTTTTGATAGAAAAACATTTTTATGTGACAACATCTCAGTCTAATAGCAATTTTCGAAGAGAAAGGTACACCTTTAGGTACCTCCTCAATTTTATGTTACAGTATACAATTATATCGACTAATTATCAATAATTTTAATACCCTAATACACTCTCATTATATTTCAGATTGTTTAAACATATATGTAAGAGTATAAGTGTTAAATACTTATTAGCATACTTTCAAAATTAAATGATTTCGATGTGATAGTCTTTTCGAAAAAAATTTTCCCTTCCGAAGTCACCACTGCACAGGAACGTTAAAACAAATTCACATTTATTTAAACAATTACATAAAATTTAAAAAAATCGAAAATCAGAACGTTAAAATAAAAATTTCTGTTTAATACAATTAAAATTTTCGTCATACACACATGCGCAACTTTCAAATTACTAGATAAACAACTTTCGATAGAAAAACATTTTTATGTGACAACGTCTCAGTCTAACAGCAGATTTCGAAGAGAAAGGTACATCATCAGTTACATCTTCAATTTTAAGTTACAGTATAGATTTCAAGTAATTATTTAACAATTATTTTAATATTCTAGTACACTCTCTTTATATTTCAGATTGTTTAAACATATATGTTCTAATATTAGTGTTATATTCTAATTACAATACTTTAAAAATTAAATGATTTCGACGTGATAGTCTTTTTGATAAAAAATTCTTCTTCCGAAGTAACCACTGCACAGGAACTTTAAAACAAATTTACATTTATTTTTACAATTACATGGAAATTAAAAAAATCTAAAATCAGAATGTTATAATTCTAATTTCTTTTTAACACTAGATTTACCAGAGTAGTCATTTTGACTAGTCTTACAATTTTAATTCAAAATTCCTACTACATTTAACATTTTATTTCCGAATAGATGGTATGACTTTTGTAGCTATAAGTAAAGAATACATTTTATAAATTTTTTTTTTTTTTAAATATGCTTGTAAAAAATTTTTTTCTTTATTGACATTTATACCAGTACCAGTCAGAATGACTGGAGCATTTTTCCACAAGGAAATGTATGATTTAGGGTGAATCATAAGACCGTTGCAGATCAGTCAAGTGACAGTAATTGCGAAAATTTTTCAAACAAACGTACAAGGCGATGCATGCGATTCCTTTCTAGTTCTGAAGATGAAGTAACGTACCAAATCAGCAAACTGGAATTGCTTCAGATGGAACTGTTAAGACGAGAATTGAAAAAAAAGTTTTTCTGGTAGACTACCAGTTCAAAGTGCTTTCAAAGATTTACACAGCCTAACAGCACATGCTAAAAGAAACAATATTAAACGAGGATCTAAGTAGTGCGTTCATATTACTGATTGAAAACCATATGTTAGAACATATACGAATTTGCACAGAGTTAGAAGTTTCTCGAGTATTGGGAAAAAACTAGACAATTACGCGAGAAAAATTGAAAGCATTTCTTGCAATATTGTACGCACGTGGGGCGTACGAAGGAAATACTTTAAGGCTTCAATATTTGTGGAAAAACAAGTGGGGACCATCAGTTTTCTCCATCACTATAAGTTGACTTAAGTTTACTGAGATTCTGCAATGCATTCGTTTCGACAAAAGAAATCAGAGGAGTCAACTTTTGCAAACAGACAAATTCGCTTTAGTCTCAGCAGTTTGGGACAAATTTCTCGAAAATAGTAAAAATTTCTTTTAACCGGGAGCTTATATTACCGTTGATGAGCCATTTTTTCTATCGATGGCTAGATGCAGATTAACTCAATATATGCCAAACAAACCCCATAAATTTGGCATAAAATTTTGGTTGGCGTCTGATGTAGAAACGAAATATGTTGTAAATAGGTTTCCGTATTTAGGAAAAAAAGGGGACTCGAAATGCATCAACCCCCTAAGCGAATTTGTCGTAATAAAACTTCTTGAACAGTATACAATGAAGGGTAGAACTGTAGAAACAGATTATTTTTTTACAAGTGTTTCTTTGGCGTTAAAATTAGGATCTAAAAATACTTCATTGCTTGAAAAAATACGCGCAAACAAAAGGGAACTGCTAAAAACTTGCAAACTGGAAAAAGACAGCATTTCACGTTTCTCAACGTTGAACCAATCCAATTGATGCACACTTACTGTCTATAAGAGCAAGCTGAATAAAATAGTACTTATACTAAGTAAAAAACATAAACACATAAAAAGTGAAAAAGCTGCAAAGAAATTACTTGAAACTGTATCGTTTTATAATAATACTAAATTTGGCGTCGATGTCACAGATCAAATAGCACGAAAATATACGGTGAAATCAGGTTCTAGAAGGTTGCCACTTCAAGTGTTTTTCAATATATTAGACTTAGTTAAAATAAATAGCTGGATATCTTACAGAAACACAACAAAAGAAAATATCTCACGTAAAGACTTTCTGTTTCGATTAGCAGAAGAACTTGCTTCAGAATAACAGACTTCAAGGCAAAAACCCGACAAAGCTGACATTCCAACTACAAATGCCACGGTTTCTGTACGCAAATGGTGTTAAATAGAATATTGCAATTACAATAAAACTAAAAATATTTGCAATAAATGCAAAAAAAATCTATGCGAAAAGTGTACACACAGCAAAATTTACATATGGAGAAATTGTGAGCGACAAACTGTAAAAAAATTAGTATCTTGTTATTTGATAATGTCAATAAACCCATTTATCTATAAAAACTAACAATGTTTAACCTTTTTTGTCATTTTTTAAGAGTAAATAAAGGCTGAAATCCACAATAAACATGTTTTATTATACACCAGTCATTTTGACTGGTTTGGTAGAAAAAGGTATAACTAAGTGGATGGTATATCTAGTGTAAATACATTTAAAATTTTCGTTATACAAATATGCGCAACTCTCAAAAAGCAAGATAAACAACTTTCGATAGAAAAAAACTTTTATGTGACAACGTCTCAGTCTAACAGCAGATTTCGAAGAGGAAGGTACATCAACATGTACATCCTAAATTTTACGTTAAAGTATACATTTATATCGACTAATTATCAATAATTTTAATACCCTAATACACTCTCATTATATTTCAGATTGTTTAAACATATATGTAAGAGTATAAGTGTTAAATACTTATTAGCATACTTTCAAAATTAAATGATTTCGATGTGATAGTCTTTTCGATAAAAATTTTTCCTTCCGAAGTCACTACTGTACAGAAACGCAAAAACAAATTTACATTTATTTAAACAATTACATGAAAATTAATAAGATCTAAAATTATAACGTTAGTATCTAAACTTCTGTTTAATTCAATTAAAATTTTCGTCATACACACATGCGCTACTTTCAAATTACTAGATAAACAACTTTCGATAGAAAAACATTTTTATGTGACAACGTTTCAGTCTAACAGCAGATTTCGAAGGGGAAGGTACATCATCAGTTACATCTTCAATTTTACGTTACAGTATAGATTTCTAACGTTTTCTAGGCAGGATGAACTAGGATGCTAAACTCCGACCAAAAGAAAAAGGATACCAACCAAAAAAGGACTAAGTTATAGTAAACGGTAGTAGAATATAACTACTTTTATAAGTAAATGAACTTTTTTAATTAGTTGATTGTTTAATATAACTATTCCGTCCAAGAGGAGAAAAAAACGAATCGTAGGAGGATTTAGTTACATTAAATGACAGTAGAAAAAAACTATTTCTATAAGTAGATGTGTGTGTGTGAATATTTTAATCAGTTTATTGTTTCATATACCTATTTCGTCCAAGAAGAAGAGGATGTTGATTATAAGATGACCATTAGTGGACAGAGTTATGATAAACGGTAGGAGAAAATAATTGTTTCTATAAGTTGATGAATATTTTTAATCAGTTTATTGTTTTTTAGGTAGCATCACATATGTAGGATAATTATTTTTAATGCACTTTCTTTTCTATTTTTTACAAATATGCACCATAAATTATGTACATTTATTTTTATTATAATATATTTTAGGCAGATTGAAAATAATTAATTATAAAATATTCCTAACTTGTAATTTCCGTATATGCATATATTGAAATTATACTAAAGCTTATTAGTTTTTAATAAAATCATTGATTTTACTTGAATTTTTTTCAGACGAACTCCTCGTTTTCATTTTTTTATTAAGTTTTCAAACTTTTCTCTTTAATTTCGATAGTAATTAATTGTAAGGATTTTTCGAATTAAACTCTTACGGTGGAGCCTAAGAGTAGGGCTCATTAAAAAACGTTTTCAGGGTGATCATTTTCTTTGGTTTCAATTTCATTCGGATGTGGACATCTTTAGGAAGCACATCCCTAGTGGGTCTTCGAAAGCGGTTACCTCCTCGTGGTTAGACCTGGACAATGGATATTACCTTCCGTGTAATGTTAATCATATTTTTATATGCTATACATTACATTCCAAGTAAAATCTAGCCAAAGACCGCTTACCATAAACATTATAACGATAATTAGTTTCTTTCATTTTCCTAATCAATATCATATTACAATTCATTTCATAGTTTTTACTTTGATACTACATTTATATTATATCCCACGTTAAAATACTCGATTTATTTTATAGGAACACTAATCTTGTGCATTCTTTCAGTCGTTTTTGACGTGCAGTGTGGTCAGTAAAGCATGTCCCGGTCGCGTTCGCGTTCGTGGTCGCGATAAAAAATTTTATTATAGTTTTTTATTTTCATTATCGTCTACTGGTCATCGTCATTCTAAGGGTAGGAGACCCATCATCGCTAGAGACTACAAATATGTAGAATTTTTTTATCATACATTTTCTACGATAATTTCAATAGTTTTTAATTACGACGAGATTATTAATCGAACATTTTCATATTTTGTTTCAGAACATTATTCCAATCGAGCGCGTAAGCAATGAGGTACTCGAGCGTTTGCATCGTTAAAGAAAAATCGGAAATTAGAGTCAGTGTTTCTCGCTGTATGGAAAAGTTTCGTTTTTTCGGGTAAGAAAACTCCGAAAGTTTCTTTCATTCGGTTTATACGTGTGCTATCGTCATCCTAAGGGTAGGAGACCCATCAGTCATTCATCACTAAAGATAAAAGGTAAATTAATTCTTTAATTAAACATTTATTCAATAATTTTCATATGACTTTTTAAATGATAACAACAATTCTAATCATTTTGTTCTTTTCTCCCGTTTTAGAAGGGTAAGCAAGTGTAAGTATTTGATATTTTAATTGCGCGCAATGCAGTTGTAAAAATTAGAGTCAGTGTTTGCGCGAATAATTAAACAATACAATTTTTATCGCGGAGTAGAGTCATTGCTTTTACGAATAATTAAATTCAAATTTTTATCGCGGAGTAGAATTAATGTCTGTACGAATAATTAAAGTAAAATTGAATCGCGAAGTAGAGTGAGTGCATTCAGCAATCGTCATCCTAAGGGTAGGAGACCTATCGGGCATTTATCAATGAAGATTAGGAGTAAGTATATTTTACTATCAAACATTTCGAGAATAATTCAAATAGTTTCATATTACGACGAAGATATTATTTGTTCTTTTTCTTTTTTTGTTTCAAGACATCATTGCAATTCGTGCGCGAAGCAATGTAACGGGAATGGTTGTTCGTTTTTTAATATAATTAAAATCACGGATTTAAAGCACGCTCGTTCGTTACTTTAATTTCGGTCGCGTTTTGCGTTCGTGTTCGTGTTCGCGTTCGCGTAATTTTTGAAGTTTATATATTCAAATAACTGCGAGCAATGCAGTTAATTGCATTACAGTTGGTTCGTATAAAGGTATTTTTTAATTTTAAAAACAGTTGTACAGACTGTTCGCGAAGTAGAGTCAGTTAAGTGCATCAGTGAGTTGACCGCGTATCGGGAGTGAAATTTTTGTGTGCATTGACTGCGTGCAATGTAGTTTTTGAAGTAGTTGTAGAGTCAGTGTTTGTACAAGTAATTAAAGTAACATTTTTTTATCGCGAAGTAGGGTCAGTTACCGGGCGCAAATTAAATTCAAATCACCCGCGTATGTAGAGTCAGTGTTTTTCGCCGTATAAAAAATATTTTGGTTTCGCGATAAGAAACTCTTTTATAGTTTCTTATATTCGATTACAATATTACTAGAGTCACGGGAGCGCTTGGAAAAGTGCATCAAGGAATTCTCCGATGGGCCTGGTAGACAAGGAATGCAGCTGGACCGTTTGCTACGAAGTAGGAGTGTTTTGGAGCCGCCGTAGAACTTCTAATGCTAATTGGTAATATTGCGTACATGCGTCATTTTATTTTAAAATGCCACATATATGTAATATAAAAGTTTTTAGGTCGTGAGTTAAAATTTAAAGTCCCCCCGGTGCTCAATTATGCCGAGGATGAAAGGTCCCAATCGGCACGAGTTACTGGTTTTAATTATTCCAAAAAATTATTGACGAGAACATGAGTTATTCCACGAAAGGATTATTCCTTTCTTAAAACTGCTCATGAAAACTGTATATTTTGTTGTATGGTATATTATTAGTTCAGGATAGGTCTTCTTGTCTCATCGGTTAAATTCATTCAATTAACAGTGCAATTAATTAATGCACTTTTTCTTTTCATTACGTGTTTCTTTAACGTTTAGTAGTGATGAAATCGAGTATTAATTTACTCGATTTCGTCCAATAAAGCATGTTATAAATGTCTTACATTCATTGCTTCGTGCTCAGTTTATTAATTTGCGATTTCTTTTTTGATATAATAAATAAATAAGCAAGAAGACAAAAACCTATTCGCGACGGATAGATTCTGGCAATTAAGTGTTTGCTCAAAGCGCAGTTCTTTAATTAGAACAGCCAACTTACTCAAAGGAGTCGTCCGATATATTTTTTAATTTTTTTTTTATATTCCTAAAATCTTTTTAAGAGTTATTATAAATGACTCGTAGAGTTATAGCCCGCTTAGATTTTTTTGAGAAACTGTAATTATATATTAATGATTATTTAGATTAGGATTTTCAGCTTCTAATACACTAATCTCCCGTTTCTCCTCCCCATACTTTCTGCGTTCCCATTTATGCGTGTGCCCAGGTGTTATACGTATGGGTGAGAAACGGTTGGTATGGGTTTAGTTTTAAGTTTTTTCTTCCCATGTTGCGTCTGTCATTGTGCTAGTGATTGCACTGCTTACATTGCACATGTGTGTGCGCTAGGTGTGTGCATTGAACATCGTTTCGGATACGTAATACTACGCTTATTATTTTTTAAAGTTATTGAATAAAAATAACTAGTAGAGTCACGCGTACGGTACGAAAATTTTTTTTAACAATCGTTTTGCGTAGTAGAGTTTGCCGCATTTATTAGCAGAAGCTATGATATACTTGTATAACACTAGTATGCATATATACTAGTTCATACTTGTATTTTTGCATTAGTTATTTATTTAATAATCATTAGTCTTGACAGACGATTACAGCAATTGGTACGTACTCCCATAAATTTAGAAAACGCGTTTGCACTAGTGTGACGGAGGTATGTGTGAGAATCATGGAGTGAGTAGGTGGGTTTGCATGTATATTTTTTCAGAGCAAATGTGAAACTTTAATTATAAGTAGGTAGGAGCCCATAATGGCACGTGGTATACTTGCACTTTTCAGTGCGAGTCCCCACCTCCGGGTTTTATACGGAATTGTTACAAAATTATATCTTTTTATTCTATCGTGCTTGACTTGTAAATCTCATTTGTGACAATTCTGTAATATGTATTATGTGTCATGATTCAAAGGTATTTGCAACTATATAAGAAATTTATTTCAATTCCGATTCTATTTTGAAGGAGATAGAGTCGAAATCAAATCTGCAAAACCTTTGATGAATTGATACTTAGTTTTGAGTATTATAACTAGCACTTCGCAATATCGCGATTTAGTCTTTGAAATGCTTGATATAATTCAATATAAAGAATAAATTAATTAAAGATATTGCAAAGAAATGCATGGCATTTTTAGTATTATTTTTATTTCCAATCAATTATATTACTCTCAATAGTAAAAGTGCGAAGTGGTAATAGGTCATCGATTAGTATAATTAACTGCTCTGACATTCGATTAAATGTGCTCGTGTAATATGTGCACAGTCGATGAACTTTTAAGTTCGTTGATTGTCCACGAGCTAGGTTAGCTAATGGAAAACGCGACTTAATTTTGTAATAATTAATAAATACAATAATCGCACGAACATCGGAATTTGTTGTAAAAGATGTATGAAAGAAAATAAATAAAATTATTTCATGTGTATATTGTAATGTGAAATGTATTTCATTTATGTTAATTTTTTAAGCAATTGAGAGTAATAAGGTGAAAATGTCTTTAAGTCGTTTCTAAATTGTAGGACCATAATCTAGCATATTATAACGGTTTGCTATTAGAATAGAATCGATACTTTACATAGTTAATAATATTCCTTTCAGCGATGAGATATCTCTCGACCAAAAGGTAATAATTATTTACTATGTAAAAAGCATAGGATGTTTAACTAATCACATTTTCTTTTCAGGGTTGTGTTGGGCTTGGTTAGGTTTTCTTCCATTTATAATCAGGGACGATTCTAATTTTAAATCATTATTCGTTGTAATATGCCAAATTATGCGAAAACATTTTGGAACGATTGACGTTTTTGGTCAAAGATTCTTTTCATGCTCGCACGTAGGGAATGTCCGACAGTTAGCTCGAAAAAAAAATAGGCTAAAAGCCGAAGAGGCCCCAAAAAATTTTTGGTATCAAGTGGGCAACTACCGACTAATTGAGTTATTTTCAAATTCAACAGCATGGTTTAATCTTTTGAGAATAGCTTGTTTTTCATTTTTTATTGATTGTTCTTTTTTGCTAGTCAATAATTTATAGTGGTTTTTTAAGAATAGAAGTAACTAACGTAGTTTGCTATATTGTTTCAGGTTACCATCGTGGGATTTGCCATACCACTCACCACACATCGAACATTATTTTTCCTAAAAATAAATCAAGTAATAAAAAAATTTCATTTTAAATGGTATTTTATTTAAAAGACAGGAAGTCGCGTCTCAGCATTCGAAGTGTACGGACGTTCAGAGTGTAGATCCGCGTGTTTATAACTTTATTGTTTACATTGTACGTATAACGAATAAATTCGTTACCTGGTTGCTTAAATTTTCAAATTTTTAAACAATCGGTCACCAGCTCAGGGCAATAAGCCTTTCGCATATCCTTGACCGGGATATGCATACATCAGCCACATTTCCATCATGGCAAAAGGTTACTACTCATAGGCGTGAGCATGCTCCTTGTAACAATAAAAGAGCAAGAATAGATGATGACAACAACAATGCTTCTCGAAGTAATGGAGTACCCGAAACCGTTAACAGATTCTCTGTCTTAACTTCAAGTGTAGTCACAGATTGCGATATGCCGCAAAACGAACAAGTGCAGAAAATACCACTACCTCCTCCAATTTATATAGATGACGTCCTTGACATTCAATCTTTAACTAAATGCCTAAATAATGCAGTTAAAAAAGAAAATTAAACCTATAAAACTAGTAATAATCAGGTTCGTATATTACCAGCAGATGCGGACTCCTACAGAAAAATTACTAAAACCTTAAAATCATTAAATGCTAGCTTTCACACATTTCAATTAAAACAAGAACGTTCGTTTAGAGTTGTGTTACGTAACGTACATCACTCTGCTGATTTGAACGACCTGAAAGACGAACTAATGGAGCTGGGTCACGAGGTTGTAAACATAAGTAATATTTATCACAAAGCTACACACAACCCACTATCCATGTTCTTTATTGCCCTTAAAAAAACCTGAAAACAACATGGTCTACAATATAAACAAACTGAATAACACAATAGTCAAATTTGAATCACCACGTAAGAAAAAGGAAATTGCTCAATGAAAGAGATGTCAAAAGTATGGTCATACTCAAAAGTATTGCAATCGCAATTTTCAGTGTGTTAAATGTTCTGGTCAGCATGCTACGGCAGATTGTAAGAAATACATAGATACTCCACCAACTTGTTTCCTCTGCGGTGCCAACCATACTGCGAACTACGAAGGGTGCCCTTCTTACCAAGAGATGTACAAAAAGACGTTTCCTACACCTAGAATAAGGAAAGCTGTAAATATTCAATCTAATCTCGAAACCAACCCACCGGTAAACATTCAACGTTACGCCGACCAATCTATGTCTTACGCACAAGCTGTAAATAAAAATATACAAATATCAGATACTTCAAATCCGCAGCCTTCAAATAACGTAAACAATAATAACAGTTCAAGTCTTACAGATTCTATAAGTAGACTAGAAAAACTCATCAAAAAACAAAGTGAACTAATAAATAAACAAATCGAACAATCAAACAATCTCATTTCATTATTAACGGTAATAGTAAGTAGGCTGTCGTGTACTAATAAATAATGAGGACATTACGCATTGCTCTTTGGAACGCTAATGGCCTAATGAAACGTAAATTGGAGCTGGAAGCATTTTTAACATTATATGATATACAAATTATATTAATATCAGAGACACACTTTACGGTTAAAGATTATTTTTAAGTCTTTGGTTATATGGTGTACTCCACGAATCATCCAAGTGGAAGGGCACATGGTGGTACTGCGATTTTAGTTAAATCTAACATAAGACATTACGAGCTTGCGCCATATAAACAAGATCATCTTCAGGCAACAAGTGTCATGATATACGACTGGCATTGCCCAATAGCTATCTCAGCAGTGTACAGTCCTTCTAGACAAACTATCAAAAAAGAAGATTTTGATAATTTCTTCGAAATTCTAGGCTCTAGATTCTTAGCAGGAGGTGACTTTAATGCCCAACATAACATTTGGGGTAGTAGAATTATAACACCAAAAGGTAGAGCACTCTCAAAAAGTATCGAAACTAATAGATTATCTTGCATTAGTTCAGGTGAGCCTACCTACTGGCTAACTGATGTAAATAAAATCCCTTACTTGCTTGATTTTTTTATCGCTAAAAATTTTTCTCCTTGATATATACAGGTCTGCTCTTCATTTGACCTTTCTTCTGATCACACTCCAAACATAGCAACAGTAAATACAACTATTATCGACAAAAAGCCACTAATCTCCTTATAAAATAGATTAACAAATTGAGATTTCTTCCGGGAAACATTCAATAATACTGTTGATACCACTTTACCATTGATAACAACTGATGATGTGGACCACGCAGTAAACCATTTAACGCACAACATCTCTCTACACCTCTACACCTTCTCTGGAGTATATTTCTGGTCATGACTATCTTGCATATATTTTAAATAAAATTGTAAATAAACGTAAGTTGCGTAGAAATTGGCACAAGAGTAGATCTCCTGAGGACAAACGTAAACTTAACAAAGCTACTAAAGTGTTAAAAAAAATACTGCAGAACTTTAAAAATGAAGGTCTTCAAAGTTACCTTCAGAACTTAACTTCTACTGCAGACTCTAACTATTCACTTGGGAAAGCAACAAAGCGTTTTACTCGCCAAATTCAAGACAATCCACCTATCCGTCAGTCCCAGGGTGAATGGGCCAGAAAACCAATTGATAAAGCCAATCTCTTTGCCTCCTACCTGGCATATGTATTCAAACCATCTTCACCTTCAGTACTTGTAGAAGATGAAGACGTCTGGACATTTATGCACTCACCTTTCCAATTATCTCCCCAAATAAAACCGTTTACCTCAATGGAAGTCAAAACAACAATTGCATCACACGTTAATCCGAAAAAAGCACCTGGCCTCGACTTAATCAACGGAAAGATGATCAAAGAATTATCAAAAAAAGGAATAGCGTATATTACCTTACTATTCAACGCTATTTTACGCCTAGGCTACTATCCTACTTCATGGAAAGTAGCAGTGATTACACTCATTCACAAGCAAGGTAAACCACCTCATGACGTTACGTCATACCGACCAATCAGTCTCTTATCCTCTTTGTCTAAGCTATTTGAAAAAATGTTCACTAATCGCCTACTAAACGTCTTGGACGTTCCTACTCTTCCTTACCATCAGTTCGGGTCTCGGAAATACCATTCAACAATTGAACAGGTCCATAGAATAACTCGTCAAATATCGCAAGATCTTGAAAAGAAAAAATACTGCTCCGCAGTATTCCTGGACATAAGGCAAGCTTTCGACAAAGTCTAGCGCACCGGACTACTTTATAAACTTAAGAAAATATTTCCATATCCTTTTTTCCTGATCCTTAAATTCTACCTTACAGATAGAAAATTCATGGTTAAATATCAAAACCAATTCACTTCAGCTTATCCAATCTTGTCCGGTGTTCCACAAGGCAGCGTACTTGCGCCCAAACTGTAAACAATATTCACGGCAGATCTACTTACCTCAGAAGTGATAACTACTGCTACATTTGCAGACGATACAGCTCTGCTAGCATCTGAGAGCGATCCACAAAACGCAACTGATATTCTCCAACGTCATCTGCACTTACTAGAAAAATGGTGTCAGAAATTGCGAATTAATATCAACGAAAGTAAATCAGCTCATATAACTTTCACATTGCGCAGAGGCACGTGTCCCCTGTGGTCATCAATGGGGTAAATATTCCTATTAGAGATTTGATCAAATATTTAGGTATTATCCTGGACAAAAAACTGACATGGAAGCAACATATACAAACCAAAGTAAAACACCTTAAAGAACGAGTAAGAAAAATTTATTAGCTTTATGGTACATCGTCTAAGTAAGAATTAGAAAAAAAGCTCGCTATCTATAAAGCTATTCTAAAACCCATATGGACTTACGGAATTCAACTATGGAGAACTGCAAATAACTCCAATTTAGAGATTTTACAGAGGTTCTAATCAAAAATTCTACGAAACATTTGCAATGCCCTATGGTACGTTACGAACGAAAGAATTCATCAAGATTTAAGAATATCTACAATAAAAGAAGAAATTGTTAACTTCAGTGAACGCTACAACTCCCGTTTAGCCAAACATCCCAACTCTTAAGCAAAAAATTTACTGAAAACAAATGAACTAGTACGAAGACTAAAAAGGTTCTACCCTACTGACCTTAAAACAAGATTTGAATGATTTAAAACATCGTAATATTATCTGAGACTAATGTATTATATCTACACTCACCATTGTATGTATTATTCATTTACATTTCATGTTATTACATCACGTCAGCCTAAATTACTTATAATTCTCGCTGAGAATTGATTGTATTTTCTATAATAAATAAGAAAAAAAAAAAAAAAAAAAAATTTAAAAGACAGAAAATTTTTAAAATCATGATAGAGTACAATACCGAACTCAAACTCTAATATCATAATATTTTTATATCATCCACACGTTCATCTTTTCATTTCATTCGTAGAAACTAATAAGGTTATAATGTTTTTTAATATTTCGTATATTTTTCTAGGGACCAATGGTAAGATTCAATCAATAATTGTTGAAACTAAATTTTTATTTTATTTTGTCTCAAGATATGATTAATTCAAACGCATTTGTAAGTATTGGATTATAATCTCATAAAGGAACATGCTTTTGATGCACATTCATTGTATCTTTTAAACTAATATTTCTTTTTTCTTTATCAGGTTTGTTTCCAGTTTTTTTTCTTTGGTTAGGGAATATATTGTTTCTTTGTGAAAAAAGGTTTACAACCCTGACGCAACCCGGCTTATGCGATTGTATCTTATCTTTTATGATAAAATTATGTCCTTACCTAAAAATCCACCTACTAGTCCAGTCAATGAGAGGCAAAGTGCCGACTTTTTGAGCACCCAGCCAAAACCTTATTTTAATGGTAATTTGACGACGCTGAATCGAATAATGCTAATTTTTTTGCGATTGAATTAGGAGACTTTTTAAAAAAGGGTAAAAAATGGTAAAAAACGGCCATATCTTAGAATCTAGGCATTAAATTAAAAAAAAGTTCCATCAAAAGTTGTAGAGAATTCAAAAATACATAAAAATTGTTCTCTAGTTTATCTTCGTATTTGCAGAAATAAGCGAGAAAATGAAGGTGAAATGTAATTGTAGGAGAGTGGGCAAGCTACGCCTCTACGTCGGTCTTTACAGGCGAGCGAGCTAGTGTGCGTTATCTTAAGGTCTCTCGGTCGTGAATGCGAGTGCAAGTGAGAAAACAAATAAATAAGATTTCTTAAGCGATAGCGATTCTTTTTGTTTGGGCCATCGATTGTCAAGTGTTCTGTATTATATATTACTGATATTCTTTCATGCTATAGCGAGAATTTTTCGTCTTGGCCATCGAGTGTCGAGCGTTATGTATACGAGTGCGAGTGAGAAAAGAAACAGATATTTCTCTCTTTCTAACTTTTTCTTCTAAAGCGAGAATTTTTCTCTTTGACGTTCGAGTGTCGAGCGTTCTGTATATCTATATATATATATCGGCGTATAAGCGCGGCATTTTTAAATAGAATCTTGATGCTTATAACATGCCGTTTTTTTATTTATTGTCAAAAATAGTGAACCTTGATTAAAAGAAAAACAATAATTCATTTTAACAGAAACTATTATTTTTTAGTCAACAAATTATGTATTTTAGGAAATTGTAAAATAAAGATTTGCTGTCTCCTAAATATTTATTTGTGTATCAAATTGAATACATATTTCAAAAAGAAGAATTTTATATCTACACATAAAATAAAAATTCAAAATATTTAGGAAAGGATATTCTAAAAACGTGGAATTTATTGTTTGTCTTGAAATAATTTTAATTCATTTTTATTATGTTATAAAAAAACAGAAATGGATTTTTATTCAGCATCACAATCACAAAAATTGTAAGGAAAAAATAGAGTATTTGTCAAATGACGCGCTAGTGTAAGTAGTATTGTCTCTGCTTCTCACGCAAGTAGTTACCGTTCGATTCTTCGCAGAGGAATTATTTTTTTTTCAAGTTTTTCTATCCTTAAGCTATACAAATTCTTTTTACATTTCTTTATTTTTAATATTATACAGAAAAGATATAGAAATATATACACTTTTATTTTTTACTACATTAAAGAATAATATATTTTTATAATAAAAAAATAAAATGTTAACTGTAATACAATTAATAAATCTTTCTTTATTTTCGCAAGATGGTAAAAAATTTATTGCTTCATATTTTTTGTAATATTTTAATTTTATTTTCTGTATATAATTAAAAATTAGTAAATGTAAATAAAATCTGTATAACTTAAGGATAGAAAAACTTAAAAAAAAAAAAATTCCACTTTTAAGAATCGAACGGTAACTACCCGCGTGATAAGCAGAGACGAAACTACTTACGCTAGCGCGTCATTTGACAAAAATTCTATTTTTTCCTTACAATTTTTGTGACTGTGAAGCTGAATAAAAATGCATTCCTGTTTTCTTATAACCTAATAAGAATGAATTAAAAAAATGTTAAGAAAAAAAATAAATTCCACGTTTTTAGAATATCCTTTCCTGAATATTTGGAATTTTAATTTTATGTGCAGATAGAAAATTCTTCTTTTTGAAATATGTATTCAATTTGATACGCATATAAATATTTAGGAGACAGCAAATCTTTAATTCAATATTTCCTAAAATACATAATTTGTTGACTAAATAATAATAGTTTCTGTTAAAATGAATTATTGTTTTTCTTTTAATCAAGGTTCACTATTTTTTACAATAAATAACAAAACGGCGTGCTACAAGCATCAAGATTCGATTTAAAAATGCCGCGCTTATACGCCGATATATATACAGATATAAAGAAAGCTCGACACTCGATTGTCAAAACGAAAAATTTTCGCTTTCGAAGAAAAACTTAGGAAGAGAGAAATATCTGTTTCTTGTCTCACTCGCACTCGTATACATAACGCTCGACACTGGATGGCTTAGACGAAAAATTCTCGCTACAGCATGAGAAAATTTCAGAAATATATAATACAGAACACTTGACAATCGATGGCCCAAAAAAAAGAATCGCTATTGCTTAAAAAAATCTTATTTATTTGTTTTCTCACTTGCACTCGCATTCACGACCGAGAGACCTTAAGATAACGCACACTAGCTCGCTCGCCTGTAAAGACCGACGTAGAGGCGTAGCTTGCCCACTCTCCTACAATTACATTTTACCTTCATTTTCTCGCTTATTTCTGCAAACACAAAGATACAAATTTTAACATTTTTTATGTATTTTTTAATTCTCTACAACTTTTGATAAAAACTTTTTTCAATTTAATGCCTAGATTCTAAGATACGGCCGTTTTTTACCTTTTTTACCCTTTTCCTAAAAGTCTCTTGATCCAATTGCAAAAAAATTAGCACCATTCGATTCAGCGTCGTCGAATTACCATTATATCAAGTTTTTGGCTGGGTGCTTAAAAAGTCTGCACTTTGCCTCTTATTGACTGGACTATACACCAAACGATCCTATTTTAAATATTTTTTTTCTATTCAGATGCTCTCATCGTTAATAATTTTGTTATTTGATATTTAAACTTCTCTTTGTATTCTCGTTTACTTTTTTAATGTTTTTTAGGTGAAACTCTTAGGGTGGGGCCTAAGAGTGGGGTTCCTTAGTTATAATAAAAAATAGTATAAGGTAATTATTTGCGTATTTAAATGCGTGTGTGTGTAAAATTTTGATCTGTTTAATTTTCTGCCCGTAGCATCGCACGCGTGTGAGCATTATTTTTTATGTATTCTATTTGTTCATAGGTTTCATGGATCAGTCCCATAATTTTTGTTTTGTTTTACTTAATTTTAAATAGATTAAAAATTTTTATGTATAAAGTATTCTTGAACTGTAATCTGCATATGTGTATTTATCAAAATTATATTAAAGTGTATTAGTTTTCAATAAAATCCTCGATGTAACTTGCAATTTATTCAGATGCACTCCTCGTTTTATGCTGTTGTTTAATACTAAAACATTTCTCTGTATTCTCGTTTACTATTTTAATGGTTTTTTGGTGAAACTCTAAGGATGGGGCCTTAGACTGTGGCTCTTTCTAAAACGTTTTGGGGGTGATCATTTTCTTTAGTTTCAATTTCATTCGGATAAGGAAACCTACAAAATGCACATCCCGGGTCTTCAGAAGCGGCTTTGTTCTCGTGCTTAGACCTGGGCATTGGTATTTTACTTTCAATATAATGTTTAACATATTTCATATGTTATACGATCCATTGCAAGTAAAATCTAGCCAAAGACCGCTTACCATAAACATTATAATTGTAATTAGTTTTTTTTAACTTCCTAATTGTTATCATATTCCTCTACTCCTTTCCTTGATTTTCTCTATTTACTTAATTTGTAGAAACTAATTATTTTATAATGTTTTTTAATAACTTTTATCTATTTACAGATACCAGGGAGTAGTCCAAAATTGTCAAAACTTAAGTTGCGATCTATAAAAGACATTGTATTAGATTTATTTGTTGCATCTAACCAGTCAAATAATAACACTGTTTTTCTTCAGGTTTCTTTTTTAAATCATAGTTGCAATGAATAGGTATTAGGTTTGAATGAATGATTCACATATTTTATCAATTGAGAATTTCAATGTATTTATATTTTGATAGCATTGTACCGTCATCGCATTAAGTACCTACTAGCGTCCACAGGTGGTCCCAGTAGTAAAAAAAATGAAACTGAGTAGATAAAAAAGAGAACTTTTGAGCTTCTATGATTTTTTTATTCTTTGTTCTTATTCGAAATATTTATATATATTTATGCAAATAATAAGCTTTTAATTTCATATGTCTACAATACCAGTGTTATGAATAGAAAGTATGTCTATAATAATATTTTCTAAGTTTGAAAATCATAATCAATATAATATCGTATTAAAATAATATTGTATACAATTATGATAAAATTATTAGGAATGATTATTTCATATTAGGCCACACACACACACGCACTGTTTCTATGTAACTTTTGTTTGTATTAACCTTAGAAATGATTATGTAACAATCGTATCAACAGTGAGTAGCGACATCATCGTACTGCTTACAGATCGAGCACACGGCTAAAATTTTGTATGTTCCGTTATTATGGCTAACCTGCCTGAGAAATATTTTAACCTTATTCTGATCACGCCGATACGTTTGGAACTATACCGGTGAATTAAAAAACGAATAATAAATGAAGAAGTCAATTAAAAAAGTTTATATTTCTGAATGACGACGACTGATCCGTGTAAAATACTTGCATTTAAATTGCAAAAGTGTTTAAAAGCTTTGTATCTCTAATATTAAGTAAAGTTAGTAAAATTAAGATATTGGATTTTTGTTTATACGTTATTTATGTTTATTTTAGAAAACGTATATTAAACTTCTTGTTGTAAAAATATTTTAGAAGATATACGACAATGTTTCATCAAGCATGCTGCAAATTCCATTGTATGTGATGGAATAGATAGATCCAAACCATATGAACATAATACTGTTGATTATGTAAGTACTATATCATAGAAATTTAATTGAAATGATGATTATTTAATCTGTAAACATATAATTCCTTTTCTAAAATAATTTCAGAAGAAAGTCATTAGATAAAATATGAAACGTAAAGTAAATATTTTTCATCGGTATTCGTTTCCTTTTATTTGTATAGGAACTATATTTTCATTATCGGTAATATATAGTAGACTTGTTTATGATATGTTCAGATCTTATTGAAAGGAGGAAATTGCTGCATATGAGTAAAAAAAACAAGAGTTAAGAGAGCGTATTAAACGTATTAAATTAAAAACCGAATAAAATGGAAGCTGGTAAAAGTGCAAAAGATAGATTTAAAAAATATCCTTTAATAATAGCACAATGCGAAGAGACTGCGAAACAGTACGGTATGTGTGTGTTAGAAAGAAAGACTCTTCGTAAAGACGACTGTAATACAGAGTTTGCCCGTTTTAAAGCGTGCATTGTAAAAGCAGCTGCGAGTAAAAATACAAGATTATAAAAAATGAATAATAATTGAGGACTTGTATATCTGATTTGTGATTTATTGTAATTTTAATCTTAATCCAAAATGGATTTAGTAATTTTTAAAAAATATTGTATTATTGCATTTTTTCTTAAAATAATATTTGTAGTTTATGCAAACTTTCATAATATTTATTTTAATGTGCTATATAAAGACATCGATTACAAAGTGTTCACAGATGCTGCAAGGCACATTACAGAAGGTGATAAACCTCTAAAGCGTCACACCTATAGTTATACACCACTGTTAGCTTTTTTTTTGATTCCAAATATCTACTTGCATAAAGATTTTGGTAAAATTTTGTTTTCTCTAGTAGACATTGTAGTGGCAATGTTAATAAGAAGAATACTTACCCGACAAAAATTGAATAACAAGGTAGTAACTATTAGTGTATTTCTTTGGTTGTATAATCCACTTACCGTAATGATTTCTACTAAAGGTAATGCTTATTCTTTAGCAGTACTACCAGGGTTTTTAAAACTAGATTTTTTACAAACAGGTCAATTTTTTTTAGCCAGATTGATTCATGGATTTTCTGTACATTTTCGATTATAACCAATAATATTCAGTCTAGCTATGTTTTTATCCATTAATAAATATAATCGTTTTATACCAAGTCTAAATCAATTGAAATTCGTCAGTGGATGTGCATTTTCTTTTCTTGCATTTACTGGATTTTTTTATAGACTTTATGGCTATGAATTTCTATATGAAAGTTTTCTCTATCATTTGATAAGAAGAGATGCTAAACACAATTTTTCAGTTTATTTCTACATATTTTATTTATCATCTGATATCGAAATGAATACTATTAAAAAAATCTTTATAATATTACCGCAAATAATGTTGTTTTTATCATTATCGTACAAGTACTCGGATAAATCTAATTTACCGTTTGCGGTATTCTCTTAGGCTATGGTAATTGTAATTTACATTTTGGTGATGACGTCGCAATATTTTTTCTGGTTTTTATCCCTTTTACCACTTTGCCTACCAAATATTAAAATGAGCAACGGTAGATCTATAAATTTAATTAGTATCTGGATTTTGAGTCAAGGTTTATGGTTATTTCTTGCTTATTTGTTAGAATTTCAAGGATTCAATACATTTATGTTTTTATGGATTTCAGGTCTTTTATTTTGTACAACGAATGTTAAAATTTTGACAGACCTTATTAAATGTTACAAGGCATCATAAATATTCTCAAATTGTATCTTACAATGAGTTATTTAGTTTTGTAGATTAACTAATTAACAAATAAGACGATGTATCTTTAATTTCGTATTGTATTAAATTAATATAAAAATAAAAATAAAAATGTAAAAATGTTTATCCTTATTTTAAATAAAAAAGATTTAATTAATATCTTCGTCATTCCTGTAAATTTATTGTGTTTTGTATATTTCTATAATAATTTCAAAGACACGATGATTTGTCACGTTTCTCTTATCTCGTTTTATTTTTGCAGGAATACAAAATACTTATCTACAGATAGTCTCGTAAAGTCATAGTTATAGATTCTTAAAAGGAATCTAGATATATTAATGATACAATAATAGTAAATCTTACTATGTAGTAATCTAGAGTAACTGTCAGCAAGAACATTTCTTGGATCATCTTCAGAAATATTTATTTTCTTCGCTTATGTAATCTGAGCTTGCTAATTAACGTGACGTCGATATCATCGGGTTATTCTGCGTTTTAAATTCATCTCGATTTTTTGAGGTGTTTATTTTCTTTATGTTTTATTTATATATATATGTAAATATATATAATATATTCGATGAATCAAATGTGAATCTATGATGTATTCTTTAAAACGCAGATTTCAAATCGTTCAGACGATTTAAACCCAAATCACAGTACGCTAAGAAACAAATAGTAGACGTTTTTATATCTACATGTCACTATAACAGATGATAAAGTGCAACATATAAAAATAGTATTTTCTTTCATTGCTTTCGTTACAATTTACTGAACAATGTGTGCTATGTGAAATAATCTATTATATTTTTTCCGTTCCTTAAATAGAATAATTGGTACTTGATTTTTATTTAAAGCAATTTTCGCTTTAAATAAAAATCGGACGAATAACGATAAAGTTAAAGTTTCAAGCCCTTTTTCTTTTTCTTCCTTCTTTTTTTTTTTTACTTACTAAAAATGGATTCCGGTCTACATACATTTATTAGCTGCTAATATTTTCGTCGTTATGTAATTATGTATGTATGTGTAAATGGTAGATGTGTACGTAAGAGTTCAGATTTCGTCGATAAAATAATTTTTGATGTCACGGTTGATTTTAGAAAAATTCTTTCATCGAGAAACATAGAAACGCATTGTATTTCGAGGTACAGGAATAATAAATGAAAAATATAATATTATAACATTCGTGGCGTTGATCGAGTAAAAACGTCTGATTCTAAAAGCCTGCGAGGATATTCGGAAAAATATCTTTTACAAAGTGTATACACATATATAAGAAGAAGAGTTCAAGAAGAGTCTCGATTAATGATCCTACTCTCTTGCATTATTTATATTCCTTTCGTATATTTCTGAAAATGATGCAACAATCGATGCATTTGGCGCATTTCGTTCTATTTTTTTTTCCCCATTTTTTTTTATTTTTATCTCGTCTCTCTTGTTCTTTTAATTACGATAGAAATGACATGTGACTATGTATATATTTACATTTATATTTATATTTATATTTATATTTATACTCTTATACTCATATTTATTTTTATATTTATATTTATATTTATATGTATATATGTATACGTAAATTTTTCTCCTATGCACACACGTACATGCATCTTTATTCACAAACTTACTCACAGTAGATGCATTCGCAAATTCCTTACACGAATAAAAGAAAAGAAAATAAAACTAGTCATAATCAGACACACAGAAGAACACTCGTGTCTTCTTACATTCTCTTATATATTTTCTTCTACTCATTTTAATACATTTAGGATGAATAAGTCTCTCCTCGTAGTATGTGTGTCTGTATGCTGTTCGAATTTTATATATATATATCTAGAAATTTCATTACAGCATTTTACATACAGAGTGCATTATTAATTAAAGGCTCGATAATTAGATTGGGAATTGAAATTTCGTTATGTGTTATTATTATTATTTATTTATTAAAGAAAAAGAAGGAGAAAAAAAGAAGAACAAATTCGTCTCTGTTATTGATAACATTGTAATCATAAAAACACTCAATGTACATAATTATGTTTAACAGAAGCACGGACGCGCACGCGTACGTTCGTCAAATCTCTCCGCTTCTCTCGTTTTAAAAAAGAGAAAAAGAGAGAAAATAATGAGAGAGAGAGAGAGAAAGAGAGAGGTAAGATATTATAGTAAAGACAGAAAAATCAAATAGAAAAAGAGATAACGAGCGACCGTAAGCGCGATCGCACACGCGACTTTGTATTTTGTTGCGCGCTGATAAAGATTTATTCGAAATCTTAAGTAGTTAACAGTGACATTGGGGTATGAAAAATGTACACAATGATTTCGTTAGATTTACAATAGACGCTCGACGTTTACCAATCGCCAGACGAATCTCGCTAACTTTAGAATTAATTCGTCCTTATTGAGCACCTATCTGTTTTTTTTTTATACGTATATTTATATATGCATACGTAGATAGTTGAAAATTTGGATGCACCTGGTATTGAAGAATTAATATAGTAATAGATGAAACTAAATGTTTGTTTCTCGCTAGCTGGAAATTGACGCGATTGCATGAAACGTCAGAGATTTACGTAAATAGTACGTACGTATGTATGTAAGAACGAGATATGCACATAGTGATTTCACAGTTATAAAATTAACTAAAAACCTTACCGAGGTACGCCGAGTAACGTCAAGTTTTATTTACACAAAAGTATTTTACATGCTTATTTTTGTTAGAATAATACGTAAATATGTACATTTATATACATATGTAGGGTTTTTTTTTGTCGTGTACGATGTGTATATATGTGTACATGTATATATATATATATTTATATATTTATATATAAACATATTTATCGACGATAGGCGAACGTATCCGATGCTTATGATCGTACATCGTTCGATATATCTCGAAAGAGAGTAAAAAGAAAAAAAGCAATATAATTTAATAAGAGACAAAATACACGACAGTGTAAACGATCACACGTTGAGTATTCGTGTTTTTTAACGATAATTCCGTCGATGTTCGAAGCTAAAAAACAAAGATCTGATCCCTAAAGCGCAGCCTTTTCTCGAATCAACGTTTTTTTTAAATAATTGATAGACTACCCTGTTTCGTTATCGCTTCATTTATTTCAACAGCTTTGTCAACGGATGTAGCATTTGCTACCCTTTAAGGATCAGCCTTTACTACGTAGATCATCGACGCAGAACGATAATACCCCCATTTACCTGTCGCGAAAACATTTTTTCTTTATATTTTTATATCTATTCGAATAATTTCAATTGATCGTTTTTATTTTATTTGAAATATCTTATCCTCGCCGACGAGTTACGAATTCGCAATCGCTTCAACGTAGAATAGAAGATATTAAAACGTCAAGAAAAACAAGGAACGAGCTTGGAAATTCTAATTGAAATTGTTCATTTTTTATATTCTTAATTGTTTTTTTTTAAATCGAAAAGCGTCAATACTCTATTTGTCCCGGCAACAAAAGGAGAACTTGGTAAATTTAGCTAGCTGGGGGAAATTTGATTTAATTGTAATTCGACGACGCTGAATCAAATAGTGCTATTTTTTTTACAACAAGATTTTCTGGTAATGAGGAAAAGGGTAAAAAAGGGTAAACAACGGCCGTATCTTAAAATCTAGGCAATACATCGAAAAAAGTTTTAAACAAAAGTTGTAGAGAATTGAAAAATACATAAAAAATGTTTCAAAGTTTATCCTTGTATTTGCAGAAATAAGCGAGAAAATGAAGGTGAAATGTAATTGTAGGAGAGTGGGCCAGCTACGCCTCTACGTCGGTCTTTACAGGCGAGCGAGCTAGTGTGCGTTATCTTAAGGTCTCTCGGTCGTGAATGCGAGTGCAAGTGAGAAAACAAATAAATAAGATTTTTTTAAGCAATAGCGATTCTTTTTGTTTGGGCCATCGATTGTCAACTGATCTGTATTATATATTTCTGATATTTTCTCATGCTGTAGCAAAAATTTTTTGTCTTGGCCATCGAGTGTCAAGCGTTTTGTATACGAGTGCGAGTGAGAAAAGAAACCAATATTTCTCTTTTTCTAATTTTTTCTTCGGAAGCGAGAATTTTTCGTTCTGACGATCAAGTGTCGAGCGTTCTTTATATCTATATATATATATATATCAGCGTATAAGAGCGGCATTTTTAAATCGAATCATGGTGCTTATGGCACGCGGTTTTTTTATTAATTGGAAAAAAGTAGTGAACCTTGATAAAAGAAAAACAATAATTCATTTTAACAGAAACTATTATTATTTAGTCAACAAATTATGTATTTTTGGAAATTTTGAATTAAAGATTTGCTGTCTCCTAAGCATTTATTTGTGTATCAAATTAAAGACATATTTGAAAAAGAAGAAATTTATATCTACACAAAAAATTAAAATTCCAAATATTCAGGAAAGGATATTCTATGAACGTGGAATTTATTTTTTGTCTAGTCATTTTCTTAATTCATTCTTATTATGTTATAAGAAAAAAGAAATGCATTTTTATTCAGCTTCACAGTCATAAAAATTGTAACAAAAAAATTGAACGTTTGTCAAGTAACTCGCTAGCGTAAGTAGTATCGTCTCTGCTTCTTGCACTGGTAGTTACCGATAGATTCTTCGCAGGGAAATTATTTTTTTTCAAGTTTTTCTATCCTTAAGCTATACAAATTCTTTTTACATTTCCTAATTTTTTAATTATATATAGGAATGAAAATTAAAATATTACAAAAAATTTGAAGTAATAAATTTTTTACTATCTTGCGCAAATAAGAGAAGATTTATTACTTGAATTACAGTTAACTTTTTATTTAATAAGGGTACTCCACTAATTAAATTTCTTCCTATTTTATTTAAAGTACTCAACTAATAAAATCTTTTTTTATTGGAACAAAAGTACTTAACTCGTTAAATCTCTTTCTACTGAAATTGATGTTCTCGACTTATTAATTCTCTTTTTGTTAAAATAGAAAGACTACACTAAATATATAAATTTCTGTTAAAAGAAAGTACTTAACTTATTAATTTTTTTTTTTAAATAAAAGAACTATACAAATCAAACTTCTCTCCTTTTAAATAAATTTTCTTAACTCATCAAATCACTTCTTAATTAAAAGAAAGAACTTTACTCGTTAAATCTTTTTCTATTTAAACAAAAGTACTTAAAATATCAATTCTCTTTTTATTTAAATAAAAGTAATAAACTTTTTAAATATTTTTTTATTTGTATGAAAGTACTAAACTCATTGAATCTCTTCCAATTTGAATGGAAGTACTAAACGCATAAAATATATTTCTATTGCAAAGAATTTACTAAACAAATCAAATATCTTTGATCCTTAATGAAAGAAATAAATTTATCAAATCCCTTTTCATTTAAATAAAAGTATTTAACTCATCAAATCTTTTGCTATTTGAATGAAAGTACTAAATTTTTTTTAATCTCTTTGTATTTGAATGACAAAACCTAATTTATCCACCTACTTTTTTTTTTAATAAAAGTACCTAACTTATCAAATCTCTTTCTATTTAAATAAAAGTACTTAACTTAATAAATCTCTTTCTTTTTGAATAAAAGTACTTTGATGATAAAAAATCAGTCAATTTAATAAAAGTACTTTACCTATCCAGTCTTTTACCATTAAAGTAAAAGTACCTAATTTATCAAATCTATTCCTATTTAAATAAATGTACTTAAATCATCTAATCTCTTTCTATTTGATTAAAAGTACTTAACTTTTCAAATCTTTTTCAATTTGAAGAAAGTACTCAAACTAATTAATTCTTTTCTTTTTGTTTATGAAAGTACTTTGCCTATTAACCTACTTTCTATTTGAATAAAAGTACTTGTTTTTTTAGATCTCTCACCTTCTGAATAAAAGCACTAAGCCCAGTAAGTCTATTTCTATATACGTAAGAGTACCAATATTATCAAATATTTTTATATTTAAATGAAAGTTCTTAGATCGTTAAATATTTTTCCATTAAAAGGAAAGTACTTAACTTATCAAATCCTTTCCTATTTTAATAAAAGTAATTAACACATTATATCTCTTTCTATTTAAAGGAAAGTACTTTACACATCAAATCTCCTTCTTTTTGAATGAAAATACTTAGCTCATCGAATATTTTTCCATATGAATGAAAGTACCTAACTCATTAAATTTCTGTGTGTTTGAATAAAAATACCTAATTTATCAACCTTCTTTCTTTTTGAATGAAAGTACATAACTTATCAAATCCCTTTTGATTTAAATGAAAATACCTTACACATCAAGTCTCTTTCTATTTGAATGAAAGTACTTAATTACACAAATTTCTTTGCATTACAATGAAAGTACTAAATTTAATAAATTTTTATTTTTATTTGAATAAAAGTACTAATATTATCAAATCTTTATTTAGCTTATTAAATTAACTCAATTCATTAAATGTCTTTCTATTTTAAAAAAATTACTAAACTCATTAAATCTTTTTCTATTTATTTGAAGTAACTTATCTTATTAAATCTCCCACAATTTAAATAAAAGTTTGCTACTCATTAAACTACTTTCTATTTTATTAAAAGTACTCCACTGATCAAATTTCTTTTCTTTTAAATGAAAGTACCCACTTGTTAAATTTCTTTCAATTTTATTATAAGTAAATAAATTATCAAATCTTTTTCTATTTTAATAAAAGTACTAAACTTATCAAAGTTCTTTCTATTTAAAAGAAGGTATTTAACTCATCAAATCTCATTTGATTTGAATCAAAAGACCAAACACATCGAATATTTTTCTATTTAAATAAAAGTACTAAGCTTATCAAATCTCATTTTATTTAAATTTAATTACTAAACTCATTAAATCCCTTTCTATTTTATTGAAATTACACAACCCACTAAATTTTTCCTATTTAAAATAAAGTATTCCACTCAGCAAATCTCTTTATATTTAATTTAAAGAGCACAATTTATCAAATATCTTTTTCTAAATTAAAAGTACTTAACAAATAAAATATCTTTCCATTGGAAATAAAGTAATCTACTCATCAGATCTTTTACTATTCAAACGAAAGTGCCACACTTATTAAATAATTTACCATTTAAATAAAAGTTAACAACCTAATAAGTCTATGCATATTTGAATGAAAAAACTTAACAAATCTTATCTTTTTTGATTTAAAAGAAAGTACTTAACATATTAAATCACTTTTTATTTGAGTGAAAGTACTTAATTTATTAAATCTCTTTACATTTCAATGACAGCACCCAACTCCTCGAAATCTTACCATTTTATAAAACTACCTAACAAATCAAATCTTTTTCCATTTATATGAAAGTCCTTGATTTTTTAAATCTCTTTCTATTTAAACGAAAGTACTAAACTCATTAAATTTTTTTCTATTTGAATAAAAGTTTCAAACAAATCAATTATTTCTACATTTTAATGAAAGTACTAAACTCATCAAATCTCTTTCTATTTATATAACAGTACTTAACTTTCAAATCTTTTTCTATTAAAATAAAAGTACCAAACTCATTAAATCTGTTTCTATTTAAATAATAGTACTCTACTTATCAAATCTCTTTCTGTTTACTCATTAAATCTCATTCTTTTTTAATAAAAGTATTTGCATCATAAAATCTATTTTCTTTTGAAAGAAAGTACTTACCTAATCAAATCTCTTTCTATTTAAATGAAAGTACATAGCTCATTATATCTGTTGTAATTTCAATAAATGTTCTTAACTCTTTAAATCTCTTTTCACTTAAATAAACCTACTCGTCCTATTAAATTTCTGTTAATTTGAAAAAATGTGCTAACTTATTAAATTTAAAAAATAAAAAGAGATCTGATAAGTACAATAAAGTGCTGTACTTATCAGATCTCTTTATCTTTTAATGAATGTACAAATCTTATCAAATCTCTTTCCATTAATTTAAAAGTACTAAATTTCTAAAATCTCATTCCATTTTAACAAAAGTACTCAACTCATCAATCTCTTTGCAATTAAATATTAGTTCTCAACACATCAAATCTTTTTTCATTTTAATGAATGTACATAAAACTTTAAATCTATTTTTATTTTATTAAAAGTATTTAATTTATTAAATTTCTTTTCAATGAAAGATAGTATCCGAAACAACAAATCTCTTTCTATTTAAGTAAAAGTACCCAACAAATTAAATATTTTTCCATTTAAACGAAAGTTCCCAACATATCATACGACCTTTTTTTTTTTAAAGTACTTAATTCAGTAAATCTCTTTCCTTTGTAATGAAAGTACTCAACTTACTAATTCTTTTTCTATTTGAAATAAAGCACTATACAAAACAAGTTTTTTTCTATTTTAGTAAAAATATTAAAATCGTCAAATCTTTTTTCATTTTTATTATAGTACTAAATTCATCCAATCTCATTCTATTTGAATATAGGTACTCAACTGATTAAATCTCCAACTATTATAATAAAAGTACTTTACTAACTAAATTTCTTTTTATTTGATTGAAAGTACTCAACACATTAAATCTCTTTTCATTTAAATAAAAGTACTCTAATAAACAAACTACTTTTCTTTTGAATAAAAGTACTCAACTTAGAAAATCTTTTATCCTTTAAATAAAAGTACTTACTTCAAAAAATATCTTTCGATTTAAATGAAAAAACCCAACACATCAAATATCTTAACGATTAAATGAAATTGCTTAATTAATCCAATTTCTTTGCATTTTAATGAAAGTACTAAACTCGTTAAATCTGCTTCAATTAAAATAAACGTACCCAACACAACAAATCTTTTTTTATTTAAATGAAAGTATTTAACAAGTTGAATCTCATACTATATAAATGAAAGTAACTAACTTTTAAATCTCTTTTTATTTAATTAGAAGTACCTAACTCATTAAATCTCTGTCTATTTAAATGAAAGTATTCAACACACTAAATATCTTTTTATTTAAATAAAAGTACTAAACAAGACAAATTTCTTTGCATTTGAATAAAAGTATTCAACTTAACAAATATCTTTCTTTTTGTATACATTACTTAACCTATCAAAGTTATTCTATTTGAATGAAAGTATTCAACTTATCAATTTATTTTCGATTTAAATGAAAAAATCCAACACATCAAATCTTTTTCTATTTGAATGTAAGTTCTTAGTTCATAATATTTATTTGCATTTACATAAAAATACTTAATTTATTAAATCTTTTTTTATTTAATTAAAAGTAGCAAATTCATCAAATTTCTTTTATTTTAAATAAAAGTTTCACACAAATAAAATTTTTTTCTCTTTGAATTAAAGAAACTAACTCATCAAAATTCTTGTTATCCGTCATGATCTAGTAACGATTTTGTATAGCGGGGCGTGTTTTCCTATGTTATTCATTATATAACCAGTATTCAATAGTTGCGATTTATCTTCCTGTCATACTATACGAAAAATTTTTAATTTTTGTTACTTATATATTTTTACTTACAAAAATTATATATTCATTGTATACTATACCTTTCTATATTTTTCTTCTTAATTTTTCAATTAGATAAACAATACAAATCCTATGTTTTACAATACAGTTATATTTATTATAATAATTCACCTTACATTATATACACTGTGAATTCTATTTGTATTAAACGCTTTTATGAACGACCATCAATGGTTACCAATTTTGACAACATATGGTAATGTTAAAACATGTGTTGATTGTCGTTCATAGGGAAGCCTGCATTACCTACAACCAAAGCCGGTAAGCGGGTCTTTTGATAGGTGAAAGTCGGTAATATTGACTCTGCGCACCTACATTAGCGACTTTGCGCTCCTACATTACCGACATTTGTTAATTAACATTTAGTTATTATAACAATTAATATTAGAATTTATAAATAATTAAATAATTGCTGCGAATAACATTTAAACTTTACCTTTATTTAAAAATAACTTTGACGATTATTGGCAATCAATAGAACAAATAATTCTTATAATTAATAACATTATTATAATATAATAATGTTATCTTGCACATAAATTCTTACGCTCGTGATAAAGGCACGTGTGCAGTAAAAGGAAATCTCTTAGCTCGAGTATAAGACGCACGTGCAGTTCCAAGAATTGCTGCTTGATAGTAACTGATATTTTTCCAAAGCAAATTTTATTCCTAGCTGACGCAGCAGTTTAGCGCTTAATAGTAACCGATATTTTTCTAAAGCAAATTCCATTCCTAGCTGACGCAGCAGTTTAGCGCTGGATGGTAACTTATATTTATTCGCATGTGCAAAACTAAGAAGTCGACGCATTCCTTTCTCACGAGTTGGTGATGGTCGGTAGGGGAGGGGGCATTTTGACGCGAGTGGGGGTACCTCCTACTCGGCCGTACTGGGCTCGGCGTGAGGAGCCAAAAGGCTCCTCGCCGACAGTCTACCGGCAACCTCGAAACTATTCACTCGAAAATATTAACTTAATAATAATTACCTCTTTTTAATAATATATACTTATATGTTTTGTGCCTGTGGGTCTCTCTTCCTCTAAGACAGCCTAAGACAACTCTTAAAGATTTGTCTCCTTTATACGTTAAACAAGAGAAGTCTTTTTCAAGATACTCTTTTTATTTAGTTAGCAAGGAAGATAGTCTTCCTCTTTATTTTGTGTAATCATTTGTGTAATTTTTATAAAAATATACTTTGGTTTTACCTGTTAAAAAAGTGACATTATTCCAACGGATAAAACCAATATTACACCAAAATCCTGCGACCGTTTAATCGACACAATCGATTCAGAAGCAGTTAGGTCTGTGAATTATCAGAATTTGGAACAATTCGATCCAGAGGTCATCTTGATACTTTAACAAAGGTAAGTGCACCTTATTATTCTTTGAACTTACGGGTGCTGGCTCTTCTAGTCTGGATACCTGGCAAAGTACCAGCTTTACGAACTGGCCGAATTAGGGCCAATTTTTTTAAGGTTGTTCGTTTAATTGCGGGAACGTCACAGAGTTGATTATTTTTATTTAAATAAAAAAAGTTTTACTGAATTAAGTACTTTTATTTTATTAGAAAAAGATGTTATGTGTTTATTACGTTCGTTAAATACAACTGGATTAGTTAAGTTGTGTACTTTTATTCTAATAGAAAGAGATTTAATAAATTAATAACTGTCAATATAATTGAAAAAGATTTGAAAATGTAGGTAGTTTTATTCGAATTGAAAGAGATTTGTTTAGTTAAGTACTTTTATTCAATTAGAAAGAGATTTGTTAAATTTAGTACTTGTATTAAAATGGAAATAGATTATTTAAGTTAAGTATTTTTATTTAAATAGAAGGACATATGATGAGTTGATAACTTTTTTTTAAATAGAAAAAATTTATTGAGTTTAGTAATTTTATACTAAAATAGAAAAAGATTTTATAAGACTAGTACTGTCATTTAAATAGAAAAAGATTTTATGAGGTATGTACTTTCATTCAAATAAATGGTAATTTTTTGAGCTAAGTCCTTTCATTTAAATAAAAAATGATTTGAAGGGTTGAGCTCTTCCATTCAAAAAGAAAGATATTTGGTAAGTGGTGTACTTTTATTCAAATAGTAAGAGATTTAATAAGTTTAGTACTTTTATTTAAATAAAAAGAGATTTTATAAGTTAAGTACTTTCGTTCAGAGAGAAAAAGATTCAATGATTTTAGTACTTTTTTAAAATAGAAAGAGATTTATTAATTTAAGTACTTTTTTTCAAATACAAGCAGATTTGATGATTTGAGTACTTTAATTCAATTAAAAAATGGTTTAAATATTTTTTACTTTTATTTAAATGGAAAAGGATTTATTAAATCGAGTACTTTCATTTTAAAGGAACAAAATTTAATGTTAGAAGTACTTTTATGCAAATAGAAAGAGATAAGATAAGTAAAGAACTTTTATTTTAAAGAAAAGGAATTTATTGTTTTAAGTACTTTTATTATAAAGAATAGAGATTTAATTAGTAAAGTACTTTAATTTAAATAAAAAGAGATTTGATGAGTTTAGTTATTTCGTTTTAATGGATAAAGATTTAATAAGTTGAGTACCTTCTTTTAAACAGAAAGACAGGTTAAAAGTTAAGTAATTTTATTAAAAAAAGAGGTTTTATTAGTTCAGTATTTTAATTCAAATAAATAATGATTTGATAAGTAGAGTTCTTTCAATAAAATAAAAGATATTTGATATAAGTAGTATTTTCATTCAAATAGATAGAAATTTGTTAAGTGGAGTACATTCATTTAAACGGAAAAAGATTTGATAAGTTGAACACTTTAATTCAAGTGGAAAAAGATTTGATTAGTTAAGCTCTTTTTTTAAATAATAAACGATTTGACAAGTAAAACACGTATTTTAAAAAAGAATAGGATTTAAAGATTTAAGTACTTTCATTTAAAAAAAAGAGGGCTGATAAGATAAGTACTTTTATACAAATAAAAAATGATTTAATGAGCTAGGTTCTTTAATTCAAATGGAAAGATATTTGATGAGTTAAGCACGTTCTTTTAAATAGAAAGAGATTTGATAAGTTCAGCACTTTCATATACATTAAAAAAAAATAAATATGTTAAACACGTATATTCAAATAAAAAGAAAATTAAAGAGGTAAGTACTTTATTTCAAATAAAACAAAATGAGTATGGTAAGTACTTCCAGTCAAATAGAAAAAGATCTGATAAGTTGAGTACTTTCATTTAAATAAAAAGAGATTTTGTGAGTTTAGTACTATAGTTCGAATAGAAAAAGTTTTGATAAGTTGTGTAATTTAATTTAAATGTAAAAAATATTTAATGTTTTAAATATTTCTATTTAAAAAAAAAAGAGATTTAATGTGTTAAGTACTTTTATTCAAACTGATACAGATTTGATGTGTTGAGTACTTTCTTTTAAATAGAAAGAGATTTGAAGAGTAAGGTACTTTTATTCAAATAA
>JACGWG010000050.1:374877-459204 GCA_023678865.1 Polistes exclamans
AGAATTATAAAGTTTAGTAGTTTTTTTAAAAAAAATAAAATTTGTATGAGTTTAATTTTTCGTTCAAAAGGATAGATATGTGATAGGTTTAATTCTTTTATAAAAATAAAAAAATATATAAAGATATAAGTTCTATTATTTAGATAGAGAGAAATTTAATGAGTTGATCATTTTTATTTAATTGAAAAGAGATTTGATAAGTTTAGTACTTTTATTAAAATCGAAAAAAATTTGAATAAATTGTTTAAGTTCTTACATTTATTTTAAAAGAATTATGATGCGTTTAGTACTACCATTTAAATAGAAAGAGATTTGATGAGTGAGGTACTTTTATTTTTCTGTAAAAAGATTTAATTACTTAAGTACTTTAAATCAAATAGAAAAATATTGGATATGTAAAGTACTTTTATTTAAATAGAAAGAGATTTCATATTTTTAGTTATTTTAATCCAATAAGAAAAAATCTAATGAGTTTAGTACTTTTGTTAAAATGGAAAGAGATTTCATGTATTTAGTACTTTTAATCAGATAAGAACAGATTTAGTTATTATGTTACTTTCATTCAAATAAAAAGAGATTTGATTTGTAAGGAACTTTCATGTAAATAAAAAGAGATTTGATTAGTTGAGTACTTTTTTTTAAATAAAAAGAGATTTGATAAGTTTAGTACTTTCATTTAAATAGAAGGAAATTTGTTAAGTGAAGTAATTTTATTTAAATAGAAAGAGTTTAAAAGAACTAGGTACTTTGATTTAAATAGAAGGATATTTAATAAGCTCAGTGCTTTGATTTAAATAGAAACAGATATAATGAGTTAGGTACTTTTATTTAAATGAAACGAGATTTGATAAATTGAGTACTTTCATTTAGATAAAAAGAGATTTGATAAGTTAAATACTTTTATTCAAGTTGAAAGAGATTTGATATGTTGAGTACTTTCATACAAATAGAAAGAAATTTAATGAGTTGAATACTTTTATATAAATAGAGAGAGATCAGATGAGTTTAGTACCTTCATTTAAATGAAAAGAGATCTAATAAGTTAAGTACTTTTATTTAAATAGAAAATGATTTGAAGAGTAAAGCACTTTTTATTGAATGGAAAAATATTTGATAAGTTAAGAACTTTTAGTAAAATACAAACAGATTTGATAAGTTTAATACTTTATTTTAATAAAAAGAGATTAATGTGTTAAGTACTGTCATTAAAATAAAAAGAAATATTATAAGTTAGGTACATCTATTTAATTCGACAGAGATCTTTTGAGTAAAGTACTTTCATTCAAATTAAAAGAGAATTGAGGAGTTGAGTACTTTAATTGAAATAGAACGATATTCAATAAGTTATGTACTTTCATTTAAATAGAAAAAGATACAATGTGGATATTACATTTATTTAAATGGAACGGGATTTGTTCAATTAAATAAATACTAAAATATAAAACCAAAAACTATGGAAGAATGAAAAAAAAGAAAACTATCTAACAACAAAACGTTTCTTAAAACAGAATCTGAACTTAATAATAACAAGACCAGATAATGGAAAAAATACAGTTATCATTAAAAAGGAGGAATACATCAAAGAAATGGAAAAACTGTGGGTAGATAGAATCACATACAGTATATTAGGCAAGGATCCTACCTACAAATTTAAAAAATTGGCGAATAATTTAATAATCAAATTACAAAATGAATTCATTATCTCAGAAGAAATAGGAAAAAACCAGAGATCCTAAAATTTAGTCGCGCAAAATTTGTACATCAGGCGTTAACAAAATCTATCTCAAACAATCTTGTTTTTTCCATCAAAAATTCGATTGAGTTTGCGGAGTTTATAGAAAAAATAAAATTACCAGAAGGATACATACTTGTATCATTAAACGTTATCTCCCTTTTTACCAACATTCCAAAAAAACTGGTATTAACAGCAATCAATGAAGATTAAAACAAACTGGCCAAATTTATAAAAGTCCCGATGAATATCTTGGTTTAACTTATACAATTTTGTTTCGAATCAAGCTACTTTCAGTTCAACTGGTCTTTCTAGCAACAAATTGATAGTTCTAGCATGGGTAATCCAGCGACCATAGTGCTAGCCAATCTAGTGATGAATTATATCCTAAAAAAGGATGAAGGCAGGTTACACTTTTCAGTTAATTTCCTGAAGGTTAATGTTGATGACGTTGTCACAGCAATACCTATAGATAGAATGGAGTAAACACTAAAGACCTTCAATAGTGTCAATATTACCATCAACCTCACAATGGAGGTAGAGAATAATGGAACCTTATTCTTCCTAGATATGAATATTATAAGAAACAAAGACGGTTACATTGTAACGAACTGGTATGTTAAACCTACAAGCTCTAGTAGATGTATAAAATATAATTTGAATCATCCAATGAGCCAAAAATTTAGGGTCATTAAAGGTTTATTATTTGAAGCACTGAAATTAAGTAGTAAGAAATTCCATATCGAAAATATGAAAAGAATAGAACTAATCCTAAAAAATAACTTCCCAACGAGTCTTATACACATGGTGTTTAATAAGTTTAAAATAGATAAAATTTAGAAAAAAAAAACAGAACAACAAAAAAATTATTAAGTTCCCGTTTATCAAGTTTTTTTCGAATAAAATAAATAAATGTTTTAAAAATACTAATGTAAACTAGTATTTTATAACCTAGTTAAAGTAAATTCAATATTTACAGAACTAATAGACAAGGTTGATAAACTATAACAATCGAACTTAGTTTACAAAATACCATGTAAATGTGACAAATGTTACATAGGGCAAACTAAACAGAAATTAAAAAAAAAAATTGAACAACATAGGAATAATCGTAAACCTACAAATGTGCAAAAAAATAATACTACTTTGTTAGCCGAACACAATTTTAAGTCAAGACACTAGTTCAAGTTTAAAGATGCAGGTAATTTAGACAGAGAAGACAACTAGTACAAAAGGAACATAAGCAAAATTTACCACATATCAGATAACAATACAGTTAACTATAGGAAAGACACGAACAATCTTAACAACATCTATAATGAACTTTTATAATTTAATTATTATAAAAAGACACACAAATAGAGGACATCATAATGCTTAAGATACCTAGATTATTAAACACTAGTCTAGATAGAATCAGTATTTTAACACGTCTGATAAGATAAGGTGTTTTAGGATCAAATTGTATTGTTTTATGTTAAGTTTTATTAATATCTATTACTCTGTAAAAAAGACTATATGTATGGACACGAGAACTGGGAATAATTAGGGTAAAAAAAAAAAAAAAAATTAAAATTTACTGTAATATCTACAAACAAGTTATAATAAAAATTTTTTACTTGCTGATGAGGTCTCCAGTAAGGGACAAAACATACAATTAGTTCAAATTAATTGTTCATAAGATTTATTGACCGCTTATAACTTCCTTTGAGACATCTGTATTTTTGATAAGTTTAGTACTTTTATTCAAATAAAAAGAGATTTGATGTTTTAGGTAGTTTTAATAAAATAAAAAGAGATTTGGTAGGTTTAGTTATTTTATTCAAATAATAAGAGATTTGATAAGTATAGTACTTTAATTTAAATTATAAGATATTTGATGAGTTGAATACTATCAGTTAAATACAAAGAGATTTGATAAATTGAGCACTTTCATTTAAATAGAAAGAGATTAATGTCTTGAGTACTTTTATTTAAAAAGAAAGAGATATGATTTAATGATTACTTTAATATAAATAAAACGGGATTTGATGAGTTTAGAGTTTTCATTTAAATAAAAAGACATTTGATAAGTTGAGTACTGTCATTTTAATAGAAAAAGATCTATTGTGTTAAATAGTTTTATTCAAATGGAACGAGATTTGATAAGTTAAACACTTTTATTTAAATAAAAAGCGATTTAATCAGTTAAGTGCCTTCCTTTTAGTAGAAAAAGATTTAATAAGATAAGTACTGTCGTTTATTGCAAAAAGTATAAATAGGTACAGTACTTTCATTTAAATGGAAAGAGATTAAATAAGTAGAGTATTTTCTTTTAAATAAAACAAGATTTATCCAGTTAAGTACTTTAATAAAAAAAAAAAGAAATAAAATAAGTTAAGTAGTGTCATTTAAATAGAAAGAGATTTATTAGGTTAGGTACTTTTATTTAAATAAAATAAGATTTGATAAGCTAGGTACTATTATTTGAATAAAACGAGATTATAATATTTAGGTACTTTTGCCTAAATGAAGTAAGTATAAATAAGTTGAGTACCATCTATCAAATTAAAAGAGATTTAATGCGTTAGGTACTTTTATTTAAATAAAAAGACACAGAATAAGTTTATTACTTTTATTCAAGTAAAAAAACATTTTATGAGTTTAGTAATTTCTTTTAAATAGAAAAAGATTTAATGAGTTTAGTACTTTTTTTTAAATAGAAAGAGATTAAATGAACTAGGTACTTTCATTCAAATAAAAATATTTTATATAAGTTAAGAACTTTCATTCTAATAAAAAGAGAGTTGATGTGTTAAGTACTTTTATTTAAATAAAAAGAGATTTGATAAGTTGGGTACCTTTATTTAAATAAAAAGAGATTTAATTTGTTGAGTACTTTCATTTAAATTAAAATAGATTTGATGAGTTGAGTACTTTTAGTCAAATAAAAAGAGTTTTGATTATTTTAAAACCTTTTATTAAAAAGAAAGAGATAAGATGTGATGATAACTTTAATTGAAAGAGAACGGGATATAAGGTTGTGATAACTATCATATTATTGAAAGAAGATTTGATGTGTTAAGTACTTTTATTTAAAACAAGAGATTTAATGTTTATAGTACTTTTATTTAAATGAAAAGAGATTTGATATGTTAAATACTTTCTTTTGAATGGAAAGAGATTTGATAAGTAGAAAACTTTTATTTTAATACAAAGAGATTTAATTAGTTTAGTACTTTCTCTCAAATGTAAATAAATTTATTAAGTTAAATACATTCTTTCAACTAGAAAGAGATTTCATGAATTAATTACTTTCTCTTAAGTAGAAGAAGATTTAATTAGTTAAGTGCATTTTAGTTAAGTGCTTATAAGATTTAATAAGGTATGTACATTCATATAAAAATAGAAAAAGATTAAATAAGTTAAGTACTGTTTTTTACACAAAAAAGATTTATTAAGTTTAGTACTTTTATTCCAATAGAAAGAGATTGGACGAGTATAGTACTTTCATTTAAATAGAATGAAATTGGTGAATAAGTACTTTCATTTTAATGAAATAATATTCTAATATTTAAGTACTTTTGCTTAAATGGAATAAGTATAAATGAATTAAGTACTTTTTTTAAATAGAACGAGATTTGATGCGTTACGTACTTATATTCAAATGGAAAGACTAAGAAAGAACTTATTACTTCTATTCAAGTAAAAGAAGAATTAATTTGTAAGGTACTTTTTATTATATTGAAAAAGATTTATTTAGTTGAGTACTATTATTTAAATAAAAAAAGATTATATGAACTAAGTACTTTCATTTAAATAGGAAGATTTTTTTTAAATTAAGTACTTTCATTTAAATAGAAAAATATTTAGTAAATAGAGTAGTTTAATTCAAATAGAAAGAGATTTTATGAATTGAGTACTTTTAGTCAAATAGAATGTGCTTTAAAAAGTTAAGTACTTTTATTCAAATAAAAAAATATATAATAAGTGAAGTACATTCAATAAAAAAGTAAGAGATATGAGGTGTTGACTACTTTCATTTAAGTATAACAGAATTTGAGTAGTTCAGTACCTTTATTTTTATGTAAAGTGACTTTATAAATAGAGATCTTTTATTTAAATATAATAATTCTTGATAAGCGAAGTACTTTTATTTAAATAGAAAAAAAATTATTAATTTAAATACTTTCATTCAAATAGAAAGAGATATGATCAGTTAAGTACATTTCTTTAAAAGAAAAAAATATAATAAGTTAGGTACTGTCGTTTATTGGAAAAAGAATAAATAAGTAGGTGTTTTTATTCAAATTGAAAAAAATTTAATGAGTTAAGTACTTTTATTAAAAAAAAAAAAATCTTACGAGATTAGTACTTTTTTTTAAATGTAAAGTAATTTGATGAGTTGAGTTTTTATATTTAAATAGAAAGAGATTTAATGAGTTTATTACATTCTTTTAAGTAGAAAGAGATTTAATGTGTTCAGTACTTTCTTTTAAATAGGAAAAAAAATAATTAGTTTAGATACTCTTATACGAAAATAGAAAGAGAATGAATAGGTTATATGTCTTTTAAATTAAAGAGATTTAATATGATAAGCACTTCTGTTCAAAGGGAAAGAATATAAATGAGTGAAGTACTTTTATTCAAATTGGAAGTTATTTATAAAGTGAAGTTACTTAATAAATAAAAAGAAATAAAATAGGTTTAGTACTTTCATTTCAATGGAGAGAAATTTGATAAGTTGAGAATTTTCATTTAAATGAAAAGATATTGGATTTTTTGTGTACTTTAATTTAAATTCAAAGAAATATAATATGTTAATTTCTGGCATTTAACTAGAACGGGATTTAATGATCTAAGTACTTGTATTCAAATAAAAAGTGATTAATTAAGTTGCGTACCTTTATTTAAATAGAAAGATATTTGATTTATTATATACTTTTTCTTAATTTAAAAAATATTTAAATAGTTGAGTGTTTTCCTTCAAATGGAAAGAGATTTGATAAGTTTAGTACTTTCGTTCAAATAGAAAGAGATTTAATGATTTTATTAGTTTTATTTTAATGAATAAATTTTTGCTGAGTTACCACCTTTGATTCAAATAGAAAGAGACTTTTTATGTTTAGTAATCTTTTTTAAATAGAAAGAGTATAAATGAGTATAGTACTTTAATTCAAATAAAAAATGATTTTATCAGTGAGGTACTTTCATAAAAATAGAATAGGATTAGATAAGTTTGGTACTTTTATTTAGGTAGATAGACATTTAATTAGTTGCGTACTTTTATACAAATAGAAAAAGATTTAATAAATTAAGACCATGCATTTAAATAGAAAGAGAGTTAATGAGCTAAGTACTTATAAGCAAATGAAAAAAGGTTAAATGATTTAAGTACTTTCATTTAAATAAAAAGAGATTGGATGAGTTGATTACTTTGATTTAAATAGAAAGAAATTTATTGAGCTATGAACTTTCATTCAAATGGAAAGATATATATTATTTAAGTACTGTTATTTAAATTATAAAAAATTTGATAAGTTAAGTACTTTTATTCAAATAAAAAGAGATTTGTTGTGTGAACTACTCTTATTTAAGTAGAAAGAAGCTTAACTTGTTGAGTACCTTTCTTTAAATGAAAAGAAATCTAATGTGTTAAGTACTTTCTTTTAAATAGATAAAGATTTGTTGAGTTGCGCACATTTATACAACCATCGGAAGAGAATAAATAAGTTAAGTACTCTGATTTAAATAGAATGAGTTTAAATAAGTTAAGTTTTTTTTATTTAAAAAAAAAGATAGTTGAGTAATTAGGTATTTTCATTTAAAGGGAAAAAGAATTGATGATTTGAGTACTTTCATTTAAATAGAAAGAGATTATAAGAGTAGATTACTTTTATTTAGATAGAAATAAATTTAAATAACTAAGTATTGTCAATCAAATAAAAAGAGATTATATGGATTATAAACTTTATTTCAAAGAAAAAAATTTGATTAGTTAAGGTCTTCTAATATAATAAAAAGAGTTTTGATGGGTTGAGTACTATAATTCAAATAGGAAGTTATCTGATAAGTTAAGCACTCTTATTGAAATAGAAAGTGATTAGAAAAATTTTGTACTTTCATTTAGATAAGAAGTGATTTACTGAGTTTAGTACTTTTATATAAACAGAAAAATATTTCATGAGTTTAGTAAATTCATTCGAAAGAAAAGAGATTTGATGCGTTATGTACTTTTCTTCAAACGAAAAGATATTCAATAGGTTCCCTACTTTTATTAAATTGAAAAGAGAATTGAAAAGGTAAGTACTTTTATTTAAATAAAAAGAGATTTTTTTAGTTCAAAATTTAATTTTTAATTAAAAAAGATTTGATTTGTTAAATATTTTCATTTAAATGCAAAGAGATTTGAATAGATGAATACTTTTAATATAATTGAAAGAGATTTAATAAATTGAGTACTCTAATTTAAATAAAAAGAGACCTAATGTGTTAGTTACTTTTATTTAAAAGGAAAAAGATTAAATTGTGAAGAACCTCCTTTTAAATGGAAAGAAATAAAATGTGTTTTGTACTTTCGTCCCTATAGGAAGAGATTTGATGAGTAAGTTTTTTTTATTTTAAAGAAAGAAGATGAATTTTTGAAGAACCTTTATGTAAACAGAGAAAGATTTGATAAGTAAAGTACTTTTATTCAAATTAAATAAGATTTATTCAATTGAGTAGTTTTATTGAGATGCAAAGAAATTTAATGAATTAGGTACTTTCATTTAAATAAAAAGAGATTTGACAAGTTTAGTACTATTATTCAAATTTAAAGAGATTTGATGTGTCTAGTACTTTCGTTCAATTGCAAAGAGATTTGATGAGTTTAGTACTTTTATTCAAATAGAAAGAGATTTAATAAGTTAGTTACTTTCGTTTAAGTGGAAAATGATATAATGAGTTAAGTAATTTCGTTAAAAATAAAGATATTTGAGCAATTAAGAACTATTAATCAAATAAAAAGAGATTTATTAAATTTTTTTTTTCATTAATATAAAAAGAGATTCAATTTGTTTGATACTTAGTTGCGTTTTGTACTTATATTCAAATGAAAGCAGATATAACAAGCTTAGTTCTTTTATTTAAATGCAGAAAAATTAGATAAATTAAGCCCTTTTATTTAAATAGAAAGAGATTTAATGTGTTGGGATATTTTATTTAAATCGAAAAAGATTTATTAAATTAAGTTCTTTTTTTAATTAGAAAAAGATGTAATATGTTAAGAACTTTCATTAATATGAAAAGAGATTTAATAAATTGAGTACTTTAATTCATATAGAAGGAGATTTAATAAGTTAGGTTATTTCATTTAAATTAAAAGAGATTTGATATGTATAGAACTTCTATTTTTATAAAAAGGAATAATAAATTGAGTACTTTCATTTAAATTAAAAAAAATCTTTTGAGGTGTAAACTTTTATTTAAAAAAAAAAGAGATTTAATTAGATTAGTACTTTTATTTAAAAAGAAAGATATTTGATGAGTGGATTACTTTGATTTAAATGGAAACAGATTTAATGAGTTGAGTACTTTTGTTTATAAAGACAGATATTTAAATAATTGAGTACTTTTAATCAAATAAAAAAAGATTTAATAAATTTGCTACTTTTATTCAAAAAGTAAGAGATTTAACTAATTTGGAACTTTCATTTAAATAAAAAAAAATTTAATAAATTTAGTGCTTTCATTTAAATAAAAAGAAATTTAAAGAGTGAAAAACTGTTATTTAACTTAATAGGTCAGTACATTTATTTAAATAAAAAATGATATAATGATTTAGGTTTTTTTATTTAAATTGAAAGAGATTTAATTAGTAGAGAACTTTAAATCAAAAAGCAAGAATCTTAATGAGTTTACTTTTTTTATTTAATTAGAAAGAGATTTGATAAGTACTGTACGTTTAATCTTATAGAAAAAGAATTAATGACTTCAGTATTTTTATTTAAATAGAAAGAGATTTTTTTAGTTAAGTACTTTCATTAAAAAGGAAAGGTATTTTCTGAGTAAAGATCTTTCATTTATATGAATAGGGATTTAAAAAGTTTAAAAAATTTCATTTAAATAAAAAGAGACTTGATAAGTAAATACTTTCACTTAAATAGAAATTAATATGACAAGTAGAGTACATTTTTTCAAATGAAAAAAGATTTGATGAGTTAAGTACTTCTAATTAAATGAAAAGAGATATAATGAGTTAAGTACTTTCATTCTAATAAGTAGAGATTTCATAAGTGAAATACTTTTCTTTAAATAGAAACAAATTGGATAAGTTTAGTACTATAATGCAAATAGAACAATATTTAACGTTTTAAGTATTTTCACACAAATAGAAAAAAATTGTTAAAAATAGTATTTTATTTCAAATAGAAAAAGATTTAAGGAATCAGGTACTCAGATTACATAGGAAAAAGTTTTAATAAGGAAAATACTTTTAATAAAAAAAAAGAAAATTAATGTGTTAGGTACTTTCGTTCACATGGAAAAAGATTTAATTTTTTCAATTCTTTTATTCCAATAAAAAAAAATTTGTGTAAATAAATAATTTCTTTTAATTAAAAGGATATTTATAAAAATAATATATTTATTAAAATAAAAAAATATTTATTGTTTTAGCTACATTTATTCATATAAAAGGATTTGATAAGTTTATTACTTTCATTCGAATAAAAAGAGATTTAATAAGTCTAGTACTTTCAGTCAACTAGAATGAATTTTATTAAGCGAATAACTTTTGTTCAAATTCAAAAATATTTGATAAATTAGGCACTTTCGTTTAAATTGAAAGGGATTTAATGTTTTAAGAACTATCGGGTAAATAGCGAAAGAATTGATAAGTTTGGTACTTTTATTCAAACAAAAGGAGTTTGTATGAGTTCAGTACTTTAATTTAAATAAAAAAAGATTTAATCACTTAAGTACTTTCATTTAAATAGAAAGAGATTTAATGACTAAAAAACTTTTATTTAGGTAGAAAGAGGTTTGAAAAGTCAAATACTTTCTATTATAAAAATAGAGATTTATTTGGCTTAATACCTATATTCTAATTGAAATGAATTTAATATGTTCTTTACCTTTATTTAAATAAAAGAGATTTGATAAATTATGTACTTTATTTTAAATAGAAGAATACTTGATGAGTTATGTAAATTTAGTTAGATACAAAGAAATTAAATAAGTTAAGTACTTTTATTTTAATAAAAAGAGATTTATTAGGCGGCGTACCTTTATGTAAAAAGAAAGTTTTTTTATAAATTTAGTTCCATTATTTAAATCAAAGAAGTTTAAATGAGTAAAGTACTTTCGATCAAATGGAAAGTTTTTTAATGAGTTAAGTACTTCTGTTTAAATGAAGAGGGTATAAATGAGTTAAGTACTTTCTTGCAAATGAAAAGAGATTTAATTAGTTAAGTACTTTTATTCAAATAAAAAAAGGTTTAATCAGTCAAATACTTTTATTTATGTAAAAAGAGGTTTGATAATTTTGTTACTTTTACTCATATAGAAAGAGACCTAATGAGTTAGATGCTTTTATTCAAATTGTAAGAGATTTAACTAAATAAGAACTTCTATTCAAATAGAAACTGATTTAATTAGGTAAATATTTTCATTTAAATAGACTGAGCCCTAATAGATTTAGTACTTTCATTCAAATGAAATAAAATTGATAACCTAAGTACTTTTATTAAAATAAAAAGAGTTTTGTTGGATTGAGTTTTTTCATTCAAATAGAAAGAAATTAGGTAAGTTAAGTACTCTCATTAAAGTTGTAAGTGATTTTATGAGTTAAGTATTTTCAGTTAAATAAAACAAGATTTATTTAGCTTGGCACTTTCATATAAATGGAAAATGATTTGATAAGTCAGGTACTTTCACTCAGATGGAAAGAAATTTAATTTGTTTAGTACATTCATTCAATTAGAAAATGATTTAATAAGTTAGGTACTCTTTTTCTTATTTTAAAAGATTTATTAAGTTTAGTACTTTAACTTAAATAAAAAGAGATTTGATAAGTAGAGTACTTTCATACAAATAGAAAGAAGTTCGATGAGTTAGGTACTTTTATTTACAAAGAAAGAGAAAAAATTTGTAAAGTATTTAAATCTAAATAGAAAATAAATTTGACAAGTTTAGTACTTTTATTCAAATAAAAAAAGATTTGATAATTTAAGTGTTTCTATTTAAATAGAAAGACAGTAAATGTTTTTTATTTTTTTATTTAAATTGCAAGAGATTTTATGAGTTGAGTACTTTTATTCGTATAGAAAAAACTTTTATGAGTTAGGTACTTTTATTCAAAAAGAAAGATATTTATAAGATTTTTTTTTTTATTCAAATAGGAAAAGATTTAAAGAGTTAAGTACTTTTATTTAAATAGAAAAAAATTTAATAGGTATGTCACTTTCTAGTGACGATTTTGTACAGCGGGGCGTGTTGTCTAATTTTATTAATTATATAACCAGTATTCAGTGGTGGCGGTTAATCTTCCTGTTATAATATACGAAAAATTTTTAATTTTTGTCACTTATATATTTTTTCTTACACAAATTACATATTCATTGTATACTATAGCTTCCTATATTTTTCTACGTAATTTGTTAATTAGGAAAACATTACTAATCTCATGTTTTACAATACGGTTATTTTAAATATAATGATTCACCTTACATTATGTACACTGTAAATTCTATTTGTATTAAGCGCTTTTATAAACGACCATCAATGGTTACCAATTTTAACAACATATTGTAATAGTAAAAACTTGTGTTGATTGTCGTTCATAGGGAAACCTGCATTACCTACAACCGAAGTCGGTAAGCGGGTCTTTTGTAGGGTGAAAGTCGGTAAGACCGACTTTTCGCTCCTACGTTACCGACTTTGCGCTCCTACATTACCGACATTTGTTAAATAACATTTGGTTAATATAACAAATAATATTAGAATTTATAAATAAATAAATGATTGCTGCGAATAACGTTTAAACTTTACCTTTATTCGAAATTAACTTTGACGATTATTGGCAATCAATAGAAAAAAAATTTCTTATTATTAATAACATTATTATAAAATAATAATGGTATCTTGCACATATTTTTTTACGCTTGTGCTTAAGGCACGTTTGCATTGGAAAGAAATCTCTTAGCTCGAGTATAAGACGAACGTGCAGCTCCACGAATTGCTGCTTGATAGTAACTGATATTTTCCCAAAGCAAATTCCATTCCCAGCTGACGCAGCAGTTTAGCGCCTGATAGTAACCGATATTTTTCTAAAGCAAATTCCATTATCAGCTCACCCAGCGGTTTAGAGTTTGATGGTAACTAATATTTATACGCACTTGCAAAACAAAGAAATCGACGCATTCCTTTCTCACGAGTTGGTGATAGTTTGTAAGGGAAGGGGCATTTTGACTGTACTAGGCTTGACGGGGGGAGCTAAAAGATTTCTCGCCGACAGTATACCGGCAACCTCAAAACTATTCACTCGAATATATTAACTTAATAATAATTACCTCTTTTTATTAATATATACTTATACGTTTTGTGCCTGAGGGTCTCTCTTCATCTAAGACAGCCTAAGACAACTCTTAAAGATTTGTCTCCTTTATACGTTAAACAAGAGAAGTCTTTTTCAAGATACTTTTTTTATTTACTTGGCTAGGGAGATAGACTTCTCCATTATTTTGTTTAATCATTTGTGTAATTTTATATAAGAATATACTTTGGTTTTACCTGTGAAAAAGTGATATTATTCTAACGGATAAAACCCATATTAAAAAAAATCCTGCGACCGTTTAATCGACACAATAGATTCAGAAGCAGTTAGGTCCGTGGATTATCAGGATTTGGCACAATTCGATCCGGAGGTCATCTTGATACTTTAACAAAGGTAAGTACACCTTATTCTTTGTTAAACATACGGGTGCTGGCTCTTCTAGCCCGGATCCCTGGCAAAGTACCGGCTTTACGGACTGGCCGAAATTAGGGCAAATTTTTGTGAGGATTTTCGTTTGTTTAAGGGAACGTCAGATAAAACAAAACTGGTGGCAGCGGTGGGATAGACAAAAGAAAAGTTAGCTTTTCAAATTAAAATTTTACCTCATTTTAAAACTTTTTCTCTGCATTTCGGGAGTCTTTAACTTTTGTTTTGTAACTTTATTTTGCAAAGTTTAAAATGTAGCAAGAACAAAGGAGAAATAAACCAGACATACCAGTCTCTTCTAAAGCTGTTACAGAACAAACAACTAGGCTTAGCGACATGGATTCGGTAATACGTAGGAGAATTGAGGAAATTATGGATATACGAGATGTACTTACTAAAACGCAAGAGGAAAACCTTAAGAAACAAGAGAAACATAGTAGGCGGGAACTTAAGATGGAGTATAGGGAACGGAGACTCGCGTTGAAGGAGGAAGAAATAAGAAAATCTTTAGGAGACGATATGTCCGGTTTTCGGGGTTTTGAACGGACTGATCCTCCGGTGGACTCCCATGTTCCATTGCCTATGACTCCTAGTTCCTCCCGACCTATTTCTCCAAATACAGCTCCACGACGGAGAACGATAGCACCTCTTTCCGAAGGGAAAAGCGAATTAAAAAGGGAAATCGAAGATTTAAGACAGGAGATTAGAGAAATGAGGACGATGGTTTCATTTGCTCCTCTTCCCTATTTGTCACAGTCTTTGTTTAAATTAAGGGAACTTATAGAACATGTCCCGAAATTTAATTGACAAAACGTTTCCGTAACACAGTGTATTAGGGCATGTCGACGCGCATTTGAATCTTTGCCGGCGGGTTTTTCAACCGAAATGGAAACATCTCTTACTTGGCTTCTCCTTTCTAAACTTAGTGGTCACGCGTTCTTAGTAACTGAGGGTCTTAGAATTAATAGAGTAGAATTCCTTATAGAAAGACTAAAAGACGAGTTTCTGCCTTCTCACGGATCCAACTACTATAAGGGAGAGCTTGCTGCGGAGTTCATGAGGCCGGGCGAACATATGCTCGATTATTTCGGTCGAATAATAGAACTCATCCTGTCGGTTCTTGATGAAACGACAAAAAACTCAGTGCGTGTAGAACGCAGGGTAGAATAGGCAATCGAGAAAGGAAGATTAGATGCGCTCATTAGGGGCCTACCTCGGGATTATAAGACAGCCTTAAAATTAGAATATTATAGCAACTTCGACGAGATCCTAATTTGCCTCCTAAGAATAGACAAGCAAATAAAGGAGGAAGATAGTAAAATGGGTATCTCAATTGCTGAAAATCGCGTCGCAAATATTAAACCAATTATTAAATCTATAAACTATAGTTATTGTAGAAAAGACGGGCATTTAGAAGATAGTTGTTGGCAGAAAAAAGGTTACCCTTTCTCTTCCAAACCAGGGCCTAAATCTCCCAGCAAGCCTAAGTCCCCTACTAAATCCGAGTCTCCTCCTAAGAGAAGAATTTCAATAAAGAAATGCCAGTATTGTAAGAATTTAGGACACCTGATTCTTGAATGCAGGAAGCTTAAATACAAAATCGAGAAATTGAATTTGGGAAACTTGAGGGGGGAAGCGGTTAAAGACGCCAGTCGCTCCCCGCCTTCCAAAGAGCGTCCAAAAAGTCCAGCTCAGAGACCGGGATCGTCGGGATTAAACAAGTAAAGTATGATCCAAGGCGGAAGTCTTCTTGTGTCACAGGTTTCTCACCTCGACTGACTGAATACGTGACACTTATGATTGACACTTGCGCTAAAGTTAATTTAATGAAAAAGAATTGTATTATACCTTTAACAAAAATTGACGAAACGGACTTACTACAGTTGACGGGAATAACTTTTGAATAACAGAGCACACTAATTACTTTAATTATTCGCATATTCGGGGAAGACGTTTTATTTCATTTAGTCGACGAAAACTACCCCATTTACTTCGACGTTATCTTGGGGATGGATTTTTTAGAATTCAGATCCGCAGTTATCAATAATACTCTCAGATGTTTGAATTTTAAGAATATGTCTGTACCCTTTTCAAGAAGCGAAAGTGTTTGCATTCCGTCACGTTCGTCTACAATTTCTTACTGCTACGTTAAAAACTTGGAAATTTCAGAAGGTTACATGCCCGTCTTACAGCTTCCAGCTGGTATTTATGCTGGCAAAGCTTTTATAAAAAATTATAACGGTAAAGGATTTTTCAAGATTTCAAACACTACATCAAAGCAATATATGTTTGAAGTCCCGCGTTTAGAACTTTTGGATTTTAGTGAAGATATTATTCTAAATTCAGGACCCAGTACTAGTAACAAAATTAATGCTCCTGACTCGTCCGAGATCCTATCCTTTATCCATACAATTTTCACCGAAAAGAATGGAGAAGAATGTCCTAAGTTAAATACCTTTGAGGCCAAACCTTCTTTTACATCCTCTCGAGCTGAATCTGTCAGAGAACTTCTCCGCCTCGATCACCTGAATTTAGAAGAGGCACGGTCTGTTTCCAAGTTAATAGAAGACAACGCAGACATTTTTCATTTACCGGGCGAACCCCTCGGATGTACGGACATACTGAGGCACAAAATTTTTACGACCGATAACGATCCTGTGCATACAAAACAGTACCGATTTCCACCTGTCCACAAAGAGGAAATCTCACATCAAGCATCCGAGTTATTAGAAAATGGTATAATAAAACGATCTATTTCGCCTTATAACTCTCTATTATGGATAGTTCCAAAGAAAGCGGATTCTGGAGGAAACCCCAAGTGAAGAATGGTAATAGACTACCGTAATTTAAATAAAAAGACAGTAGGTGATGCCTACCCCATTCCTAATATAACGGAAATACTTGATCAGCTAGGGGCAGCAAAATATTTCTCCATTTTGGATTTAAAATCGGGTTTCAACCAAATAAAAACGCATCCTAAGGACCAATCTAAAACTGCTTTTTCAACACCATATGGCAACTACGAGTTTACTGGAATGCTATTTGGTCTTAAGAACGCTCCTAAAACATTTCAAAGATTAATGGATTACGTTTCAACCGGGTTGCAGGGCGAAAAAATGTTTGTATACCTAGACGACGTAGTCCTATACTCTAGATCGCTTAGCGAACATGAGTGAAAATCGGGAAAAATCGCGCAAAGGCTACGTGGGGCCAAACTACAGTTACAGCTTGATAAATGCAAATTTTTAAGACGGGAGGTAGCTTATTTGGGCAATGTAATAAGTGGAGATGGCGTAAAGCCAGATCCCAGGAAAGTGGTAGCGGTTAACGAATTTCCTCGACCGGAAAACGTTAAATTAATCAGAGAGTTCTTGGGTCTTGCCGGCTATTACTGGAGATTCATACCTTCCTTTTCTAAGTTATCAAAGCCACTTTCGGACTTATAAAAAAAGAACATTCCTTTCAAATAAGGACGAACTCAGGAGGATAGCTTTCGTTTACTGCGCGACACACTTTGTAGGGAGTCAGTTTTAGCTTTTTCAAATTTTGAATTACCTTTCAATTTTACCACTGCTGCTTCTGGATATGCAATCGGTGCAGTCTTAAGCCAGGGTCCAACCGGCAAAGATTTACCCATCTCCTACTGCTGTAGAATAATAAACAAAGCAGAGGTAAATTACTCTACAATAGAGCGAAAACTTTTAGAAATTGTTTACGCAGTAAACTATTTCCGACCCTATTTATATGGTAGAGAATTTACATTGGTTACCGATCATCGACCTCTAGTATAGCTAAAATCGGTCAAAGACTCTACTTCACGACTCGTTAAGTGGAGTCTCAAATTAGCAGATAACAATTACAAGATTGTCCATCGATTATTTCTGCAAATTTAAATGCGGATGCTTTATTGAGGAACCCCTCGAAAGTCAGCAAAGTTTTACCCATAGGTGCAAGTGACTCAGGCAACCGTCTAATACAGTTTGAAACTAAAGAGAATCAGACCGACGACGAAGACAGTGAAATTGAAACTGACATAGACAATACAAACGTCCTCGACAAAACAGCTGGTGAAATCAACGACCTGACTGAATCTCCATGTGCTCTGACTGATACTGGGGAGACAGGCGACGTGTGCTCTGACACGGGGAGTACGTGTGATTATAATGTTCTTTATTCTTTGCGGCATACGCGCGTTGATACTCATACGCGAATGCTTTCGTCGAATATAGGTTTAACAAGAGATCAATTAATTTTACGAAAAGACAATTTAGTAATTTTTACTGATCTAGAAGGTACGCTAATTGACGCAGGTGCAAAACTTCTTAGCGAATCAAAACTTCTGCCAAAACTTAAAGACTTGACATTAGCACGTGCTAAAGTTACTAATATTAGCAGGTTTTACTTAATTGCTATTCTGGTAAAAGAACATTATGCGAATAGTATTAAGTACGAAACTTTGATAGAAGCGTTATGGTCTTTACTCGCCGTAACACGCGAATTGGGTCTCACCTCGGTTAGCTTAGCAAAAACTTTTTACTTTGACAATGTGCGATGGCAATAAGTTTAAACGAAGTTAAGTAACGCATTCGATTTAGAATCTTGCCAAATTGTAATTTGTACTGGAGAGGTGACGGTTCCTTCTTCAGAAAAGCGAGAAGGAATATTTGTCGAATGCCACTACTCTCCTGTCAGTGGACATAAGGGAGTTACTAAAACTTTCGCCAGGATTTGAGATAAATATTTTTGGAGGAACATTAAAAGGTATGTTCAAGAGTTCCTTAGAAACTGTGAAAGCTGTCAAATAAAAAAGTTAACTAGAATAAAGTCGAAAGAACCAATGATTGTCACCGATACGCCAGGAGCTGCGTTCGACAAGATAGCCAAAGACATAGTCGGACCGTTACCAGAAACAAAACCTGGTAACAAATTTATCCATACAATTCAATACCTCCTAACTAAATTTTTTATTGCAGTACCTCTCTGGGCAGCAACATCAGTCGATATTGCGAAGGGAATGGTTCAAATTCTTTTTAATATACATGCTGCCCCAATAATTATACTAACGGATCAGGGGACGAATTTTACTAGTTCTCTTATAAAATCTATTGCACGACAAAATAATTGCAAGCAAATTAGAACTACAGCATTTCATCCGCAATTAAATGGTTTTTTAAAGCGATCGCACATCGTCTTGATCGAATATTTAAAACATTTTAGTAAAAAGAATCGTGAGTGGGATGAATAGCTCACACATTCTATGTTCTCTTACAATACAAGCATGCATAAGGGGACGAGATTCACTCCTTACGAGCTAGTCTACGGTAAACAAGCTAATATCCCCTCCGAAAACGAACATACGAATTTAGATCTCGATAAAACATATTTTAAATATTATTAAGATCTAGTTCATAAGATACGTTGTTCGCAAGTAGTGGCAAGACAGAATTTGGTTGGAGCAAAAATTAAATCCAAAGTTTACTCTGATCGTAAGGCTCGTGATCAGAACCTCATTGTTGGTCAAAGCGTTAATCTTTTAAAGCAGCCAACATCTAAATTAGGAAATCAATACACAGGCAAACACTAAATTCTAAAAGTGCTTCCTAAAAATTCAATAAAGATTAGTTACAAGAATAGAACCAGAATTGTTCACAAATATAAAGTGAAAATTTGTGCAAAATAAGCCTACTATTTTTAAATATTGACAATTACTTTTAGAATTATTATTGTTTGTAATACCTACATATTTACTAAGTATAAGCGCTGGAGTAAGTTTTTCTTTCTAATACGGTTAAAGGTAGTGTCAGTAGGGGAATCTCCTACTCTACTCTAAAGGGCGCTACGTAGACAGATGCATAGCTTATTATAGACGATTTTTAACCAGCATCTATAAGCGAACAAATTGAAAAGGGTTACCTTTTTTACATAATAGTCAGTCAATCTCGACTATAAAGGAATATTAACTCTTTTCAAGCTATCTACTAAATTAAATTTTTATTTTTTTTTCTTTTGTTTATAACTACTTTACCACAAATTGTCACTGTTTGATTTTTAATAAAAAAAGAGCTTATTGTAATTGCTTAACGCTATCATTGAACATGCAATGATACGCTAAACGAGCTTGAGACGAGTTCTTATAAGTTCGCATTTAAATATAGTTTATTAAAGTTTTTTTGAAAAAAACATTGGTTTCAAAGAAAAATGTACGGCAAAATCACCATCGTCAGTGCCGCATTTATCTGTACGTTGACAGCACTACTTAGATATGACTGCGGGAGAGCAGCTGCTAACATTACCACCGTTTAGCTCCTTGGTGCAGGGGATTGCAACCTTCCCACACTAACACCGAATAAGAAAACCACATACGTTTAGCTGTTGCAATTTAAAGTCTAAAGTGAAACAACAGTTTACCAGCGCCGAATTGAGATAGATCGAACAATTTATTACTGCGGTATAAATTCGCACATCTCTGCTGTCCATAATAGCCGACGGATATATCTAATCGACGTATCCTCGGATGTGTGCAGATCTATAGTAAACACTGAAACATTCGCTTCTAATTCTTTCACGCAAGTGAGTGGCCTTAAGGTTAATACCACGGATTACCGGAGCATTACTTTAGCTAGATCAGTGGGGACCGATGGCAGATGCCTTGGAACTCAATACTCTGATGCCATTGGCACTTGGGACAGCGTTATTGTACAGGGTATTATTTGCACAAACATCAGAACGTACACTGGCGCAATAAAAATTAGAGAAAACCTGATTTCTCTAAAATGTCACGTTAGTTGCACCTTTTCCGAAGGTTCCTGCCTCACCGAAAAAAACAGATCTGCTTTTAGGACAGTGTTTTCTTCTTTATCCTGCAGGTTCGACCAGTATATAGCGTTATACGAGGGTCTGGCGACAAAGGTTACATCAACAATGGAGAATAAAAATTCGGCTTCTATGTACACTGTTACGGAGGAGGGAACGGTATTTGCCTTAATCAGGAAGGACGAACATCATCTGTGTGGGTAAACGCTAATAACGACTAAACATCCAAAGTTGTTTATTTTGGAAACCTAAAAGGGAAAAACGTTTACAACAAAGCGACAATCATATCTAATAACATCGATATATTTGCCTACGTTAATTCCAAATTCGTGAACGTAAAGAAACATTACCGTAATCAATTGGAGATGCTCTACACCAGTGTACTTCAGCAAAGATGCAGCTTGAAAAGGCAAGTAATTAAAAACTCACTTGCCTTGGCATACGTTCTTCCCGACGTCTTTGCTAGCACTACTATAAAAAAACCCGGATTTTTAGCGGTCGTCGGAGGTAAAGTAGCCCACATCGTCAAGTGTACTCCGGTGCCCGTAAAAATTAGACACACAGAGGGATGCTACCGAGAATAGCCTGTGCTGCACTAAAACGTCAGCATGTTTTTAAGACCAAGATCTAGAATTTTTGTAAACAGGGGCACGCAGGAGCCCTTTAATTCTCTTCTACCTCAAGAATACTTTGAAGAAGGAACGTGGTACCAGCCTTTACCTAAGTAAACTTTTTCTAGAGAGCCATATTTGCTAACACTGGAGGTAGAAATGGAATGGAAATATACCGACGCGGGTTCTTTCGCTACGAGCGGAATTTACACGCAAAAGGACTTAAAAAACTTGCGTGATCATCTAATGTTCCTTATTGAGCAGCCCTCCATAATAAACAATTTCGCTAGGGGAGCGGTAGGCCATAAAATTTGAGGAAACAGTCTAATCATTGTTAACTTAGTAAGTGATAGTGAACTAGAAAAACTGACGGAAAACGTCGCCTCGCGTATGTGAACGGGTCTTTCGAGGTTCGGTTCAGTTAGTGCGGCTATTTTGGGACTGATTGTAATTTTTAAGTTTATAAAACTCATTATAGACTCAATGCTACGGGGTTATGGGCTCCATACTGTTTACGGGTGGAGTGTACATTTGATTATTGCTATTTGGGGATCTCTAACAAAAATGCTCATACACATAAAAAATACTAAAATCGGCAAAAGTACGAGGCCACAGGCGGAAGCAGAAGAGCTTTAAGAAATAAAAACGGGACAGATAGGAGATAAAGGCGACACGGGAGACAACGCCCAGGCGTCCACAAAGGCGAGCGCCTCTCAAACGAATCCACCTGGTAAGCACGTGCGTTTTGCTTTGGAAAACAAAGTCATTAATAGATTTAATGCTATACGAAGCACTCAATAGTGGACTCTTTCGTGCTTCTTTCTTTAACCGTTTAGATATTACACGCCACTATAGTGGCTTTCACGGATATCATTTCTTAGGACGACACGCCACTATAGTGGCTTTCGCAGATATCATTTCTCAGGACGACACTTAACTATAGTGGCTTTCGCGGATAGCATTTTTTAGGACGACGCGCTATTAATGTGGCTTTCGTGTATTTCATCTCTTTGAACTACGCGCGGTTTCAAACAAAAAACATAATAAGGCGAACGTTTTATCTTACACTACAAAAAGAAATTTCGAGAAAATACAGGGAAATGAACAGTAACATTAGCTGTAGTAGATATACCGTGGACTAACCGTTTAGACTAACTGAGAAATATTTTCCTTCCCACTGTAAATCTAGAAATTCTATAAAAATGTTATAAAATTGTATAGTGAGTTCCAAAAACGATACAAGGCGAAGATCTCGTCATCAATGTGAAAATTGTGACGTAGATTTACGTACTGTAATATGCTTTAAAATCTATCATAATTAATTATATTATTAGTTATTAAAGTGAAATGTTATAGGTAAAGTATGTGAAATATATATATTTTTAAAAATTAGGACTAAATCATCAAATACATCATTTGAATGTTCTCGTGCACAGAACGGAATAGCTCGCAACACTTTGCAGTGTTATATTAATTATACGTTGTTCGCGTCAGACCCTGCTGTCCAGAGAAATAGCAACACGCAAAGTTTAGCCGTATCTAAAAGGTTAAGGGGGGAGGTGTCACGTTCTAGTGACGATTTTGTATAGCGGGGCGTGTTGTCCAATGTTATCTATTATATAACCAGTTTTTAATAGTTGCGGTTTATCTTCCTGTCATAATATACGGAAAATTATTAATTTTTGTTACTTATATATTTTTACTCACACAAATTACATATTCATTTTATACTATAGCTTTCTATATTTTTTAACGTAATATGTCAACTACGAAAACATTACTAATCTTATGTTTTACAATACGGTTATATTATTTATAATAATTAACCTTACATTATATACACTGTGAATTCTATTTGTATTAAGCGCTCTTATGAACGTCCATCAATAGTTACCAATTTTACCAACATATTGTAATTGTAAAAAAATGTGTTGATTGTCGTTCATAGGAAAACCTGCATTACCTACAACCGAAGTCGGTAAGCGGGTCTTTTGATGAGTGAAAGTCGGTAATACCGACTTTGCGCTCCTACATTACCGACTTTGCGCTCCTACATTTCTGATATTTTTTAATTATCATTTGGTTATTATAACAAATAATATTAGCCTTTATAAATAATTAAATTATTGCTTCGAATAACATTTAAACTTTACCTCTATTCGAAAATAACTTTGACTATTATTGGCAATCAATAGAACAAACAATTCTTATTAATACTAACATTATTACAAAATAATAATGTTATCTTGCACATAAATTTTTACGCTCGTGATAAAGGCACGTGTGCACTGGAAGGAAATCTCTTAGCTCGAGTATAAGACGCACGTGCAGTTCCAAGAATTGCTGCTTGATAGTAACTGATATTTTTCTAAAGCAAATTCCATTCCCAGCTGGCGCAGCAGTTTAGCGCTTGATATTAACTTATATTTTTCTGAGGCAAATTCTATTCCCAACTGAAGCAGCGGTTTTGCGCTTGATGGTAACTAATATTTATTCGCACGTGCAAAACTAAGAAGTCAATGTATTCCTTTTTTCACAAATTGGTGATGGTCGGTAGGGGAGGGGGCATTTTGACGCGAGTAGGGGTACCTCCCACTTGGCCGTACTGTGCTAGACGTGGGAAGCCAAAAGACTCCTCGCCAACAGTCTACCAATAACCTCGAAACTATTCACTTGAAAATAATAACCTAATAATAATTATAAGTTATATGGATATAACAGTTATAAGAAATGAGGACGGAACCATATTAACGAATTGGTATGTAAAACCATCAAGCTCAGGAAGATGTGTCAATTATTATTCAAACAACCCTCTAAGTCAAAAAGTTGGAATTATAAAAGGTTTACTATTCAGAGCTTTAACATTGAGCAGTGAGAAGTTTCACAGAGAAAAAAAGGAAAAAATAGAAACCTTTTTAAAAAATAACAACTATCCTAAGAGTCTCATGAACATGGTTTTTAATGAATTTAAAATTGACAAAGATCGTGTAAAAAAACCGATTCTGCAAGATAAAAAATACATTAAGTTCCCATATATTAAGCTGTTGGCGAGCAAAATAAATAAATGTTTCAAAAACACTAATATCAAACTGGTTTTTTACAATCTGACAAAAATAAATTCTATTTACACTAAATTAAAAGATAAAGTGGACAAATTTGACCAGTCGAACTTAGTGTATAAGATACCGTGTGAATGTGAAAAAAGCTATATTGGTCAAACGAAACAAAAATTAAAAAAAAGATTTGACCAACATAAAAATGATTGTAAACCCATAAATATAAATAAAACTAATACCACAGCGTTAGCTGAACATCATTTTACAACAGGACATAATTTCGAATTTGACGCAGCGACTATCTTAGACTTGGAAGAAAATTGGTGCAAAAGGAATATCAGTGAAATGTATGATATATCGAATAATAACACGGTGAATTTTAGAACAGACACAAACAATCTAAATCACATTTATAACGGAATTTTTAAATTTTAACCATAATAAACAATAGAGGACACCTTACACTGATGATATCTAGGCTAACAAACACTAGTCTAGATTGAAACAGTTTTGTTGAAGACTTTAAATAATAACGATCGAATTAACGAAGTTTAAATGTGTTGTGTTTGGAATATTAACAAAAAGAAAAATGTATGTCAAAATAAGGAAAAAAGACACTGAACTTTAAAGATTAAGGTAATAATTAATGAGTAAAGTAGCTTCATTCAAACAGAAGAAAATTTGTATGAGTTTAGTACTTTTATTGAAAGATATAAAAATTTATTTAGATTCGTTCTTTCATTAAAATAGAAAAAAATGTATTAGGATAAGCACTCTTATTTAAATAGAGAGAGATTTGATGTTCTGATTACTTTTATTTAATTGATAAGAGATTTAATGAGTGTAGTATTTTTATTTAAATATAAAGAGATTTTATCAGTTGAGTACTTTTATTGAAATAGAAAGAGATATATTGTGTTGATTACTTTTATTCTAATAAAAAGCGATTTAATAAGTTAATTTCTCTCATTTAAATAGAAAGAGATTTGATTAGTTAAGTACTTTCATTAAAGGGAAAATGATTTAATAAGCTAAAGGCTTTATTTCAAATAGAAATAAAATAAAAAAAGATAATATAAAAATAGTTCCTTAATTCTTATAGAAAGAGAATTGATGACTTAAGTACTTTAACCCATTTGCATCAATGCGCGGAATAATCCGCAAATCGCGACAGTCGACTATCACCAAGCGCGGAATAATCCGCGAGCCGCGACTGTCAGCTATCACCAAGCGCGGAATAATCCGCGAGCCGCGACTGGTCAGCTATCACCAAGCGCGGAATAATCCGCGAGCCTACGTTGTTTATTCTTACCAGTTGCAAAATAAAAAATAAAAGTATTTGTCTTTCCTTTTGTGTAAAAAAAATGTAAAATGCAATATAACACTGTGTATCAATCGTTTAAAAAGTACATTCTTATCTATCTACATCAAAACGCGGAATAATCCGTGGGTCGCGACAGTCGATTATCACCAAGCGCGGAATAATCCGCGAGCCGCGATGCCCGTTACAGCACATACGACCGACCGCGCGTGGTGATACGCGTCAGTCGTTTGTTTAATGTCGCTGATGTTTCGACTCGGGAACTTTAGTAGAGCGATGATGCAAATGGGTTAAATAAAAATGAAAGTGATTTGTAAAGTAGAGTTCTTTCATGTATACAAAAAGAGATTGAAAGAGTTGAAAACTGTCATTCAAATATAAGAGACTTGTTAGGTCAGTACTTTTATTTAATTTGTTTTTTTTTTTTATACCTTAATACTCTTTTTTAATTTGTCCTTAGACATTTGGTAAATTGTTATTATAGTGAGGGGTATAGCACGCAGACGTTTTCTTCAGTGAGAAAGCGTCGTTATTGTCGTTTATTTCATTGACTTTTAGTTAACTAGGTCTCTTAAGTGGATTCTTTTGAGCCTTCTGGGGATATATTGGTTGTAGGTATTGTTTGCTAGCGGGTTTATGTGCGTATTGATTCTTTTTTTGTATCTGTAGGTTGACATAGTTATTTCTTCTTCTATTGTGGGAATGTTTTAGTCCTTTCTTATATCTTCGCTATGGATGTACCATGGAGCATTCACGATTGTGCGTAGGGTTATTGATTGTTGAGCCTCTTGTTTAGTAATGATGCTTTTCGCAGCTATACCCAAGAGCGGTAAGCTGTAAGTCCAAATTAGCTTTATTCTAGTTTTTTAAATTAGTTATTGGTTTTTGATGCTAAGTTTTGACTTTTTACTCGTCAGCGAAGCCATTTGTCTCCTTTTAATACGAATTTGTTCAGTTTTAGCACTTATGTGTTTTTTCCATGTTAGTTTGGAGTCAAGATTTAGGCCTAAATATTTGACCGTGGATTTCTAAAGAACCTCTGCATTATACACTTGTATTTTAGGCACTGTGCCTCTCCTAAGTGTGAACCTAATATGTTTATATTTGGTTCAGTTTACTTTGATCTTCCTATTGTAAACTAATCCTCGAGGGAAATGATTTGGTTTTTCAATAATTGAACTGCTTGTTGTGGATCTTTATTTACAGTAAACATCGCCGTGTCGTCTGCAAACGTTAAGACAGTACAGTTATCGTTTATCGGTATGTCTGCTGTATATAAGGGGTAAAAAATTGATCTGAGGTTACTTCCCTGCGGAACCCTAGCTTTTATTAGTTTGATGTTCGAATAAGTATCTTTTATTTTTACGTAGAATGTCCTGTCAGAGAGAAAAGATTTTAGAAGTTTGAATTACGAATATGGAAAGTGTTTGTTGATTATTTGTAGTAATCCTTGATGCCACACTTTATCGAAAGCTTTTTCTATATCTATGAAGACGGCGGAACAGTACTCCTTATTTTCCAAAGCTGTTATTATAGTATTCGTTAGTCTGTGCACTTGTTCAACGGTAGAGTGTTTGTTTCGGAATCCAATTTGATGGTCGAGAATCAGGTTTTTTGCAGAAATAATTTTTTCATTCTAATAAATATTATTTTTTCTAATAGCTTAGATAATAGCAGTAGTAGCGAAATTGGTCTATACGAGTTCACATCATGCGGATCTTTATTAGGTTTAGGGACTACTATGATTTCTGCGAGTTTTCAAGTACTGAGAAAGTAATGGACACGTACTGCTGCATTATATATAATTGCTAGCATCCTAATTGCTTTAGGTGGCAGTTCCTTCAGTATTCTCACATTAATTAGGTCGTAACCAGGCGCCTTTCTTAATTTGATTTGTGATATTAACATTCTAATTTCTTTAGCTGTTGTGTTGTTAATGTTTACTGATTTTGTGTTTTGCTTTTAATCTCGTTTATGTTATTGTCAGTGTATGTTTTAGTATTGAATTTGTGTACTGTGAATATTTTTTCAAGGTTTGTTACGAGTGTTTCCGCTTGTTTTTCTGTTTTTTTCGCCCATGAGCCGTCAATATTTCTTATAGCTGGTATTAATTTTATTAGTCTTTTGAACCTATTTGTTGTTTTCCAGAGAGAGTTGTTTTTATCCTCGTGAGGTGAAATTAAAGTGAGGTATTTTTAAAATTCGGCGTTTTTATAATCCCGTAAACTCTGCTTAACATCTTTAGTTACTTTATTTAGTAGTCTCTTAATGCTATTTGTTTGGTTTTTCTGCAACTTAGCTTTGACTTGCCTTTTTATTTTTATTTTAATGCAAAATATTGCTGGGATATGTTGGAAAATCTTTGGAAGTAACTTTTTGGGATGTAGATGCAAACGCTGCTTCTTGAATAGCATCTGTAAGGTTATTGACTGCATTATCTATTTAAGAAGTTCTTGTTCGTTCCTGTTTCAAACCGCGTTTTTTATTTGTGTCCACATTATTTGTTATTAAGTTGCGTTTTTGTTAGTAGTTGTAACATTGTAGTAATTTGTTGCGTTTGTTGCTTTAGAAAGGAATTTTGCTCTCTTATCATTGTGGTAATGATTTCTGTATTTTTAATAGATTGTTTTAATAGTTCTTTCATGTCCAATGTCTTCTCAGTTCTTAAGTCATTTGTATTTGTTTGTGCACGTTTAGTTACTTCGGCATTTCTTTTTCTTGGTTCGTTAAGTTCAACTATCAGTGTATTATCCCTGTTGAAACTTGTTTTTTGTTTATTGTAGTATGTTTCCTCGTATGAAACGGTTTAATAGGGATTTTCTAATACCTTTTTTCTCAGCGTTGGATATAGTTTCTGTTGTAGTAATTTTCTCGTTTGACATCTTTTGTAGTTTGATGGGTGGTTACAATTGCAGTTTACCCATATGACTTTTTCTATTTTGCCCTCATGAGAACAGAGCGCTGTTAAATGGTTTTTAGCACATTTTACACATGCAAGATCTCTGTTACAGTAGTTTTTAGTGTGCCCGTAGGCTTGACTTCCTATGCATTGAGGTATTTATCTTTTAGTTCTTGGTGGTTCAACTTTAACTATTGTACTAAGCAGTGTTTTAATCTCATATATACTTTTGTTGTTATCTTGAGGAGCCAGTTTAATAAGAAATAATGGTAGCGGCTGTTTGGTGTCGAATTTTATAATATTAGTTATTGATCTTACCTTTTGTCTCATTTCGTTTAGTTCATTTGTTTTTTAACTGTGTTTAATTTAGGATGAAGTCCTCGAATAACTATTTTATAGCTCCTCTCATTTTTTTCTTGATACGTGTAGTATCCCGCGTTTTTAGTTTTTAATGCATTTATTACCTTTCTGAACGTATCCGGTTTAGTGGTTTGTACTTCCACTTGGTTGTCTTTAAATTGTTTTATTACGTAATTGTTTTTACCAATTGTTTCACCCAGTAAATCGAGCAGAGGGTCAATGATTTCTGCGTCAATGTGTATAGGTGGAGGCTTAGCTGCTTTTTTTTTTTCTGCTTTACCTATAGTATTTTGTGTAACTTTTGATTCGTCGAGTATATCATAAGAGTTGCTTATGGGAATGATATGGAGATATTTTGCAGGTAATGGTGTGGAGAAGTTGTTATTGTTGTTTTTTTGCTTACTTATTTTGCGTTTTCTTGAGTTTTGTAGCTTAGTTGATTTTGCTGGTAATCAGTTTTGAGAATCTTTCGAATCAGTATGTATTTCTCTTTGCATTCGCGAGTTTCTATCATTTATTTTGATTATTCTTCTTTCAGCACGACCAAGTTTAGCTGTTGGTTTCTTTTCTGTTGACGGTTAGCCTATTTCGGTATTTTGAATGATGAAACTATTTCCGTTGTTAACGATTTTCAGAGGTTTGATGTTATTTCTTTCCATGTTAACTAGCTTTTTGCCATAGGCTTGTCCACGCGGTTACCCGCGTAGGTGTAATGTTACCTTGCTTGTGCCCTGGTTACTCACCCTTGTAACTGCGATGTCGACTAACGTACTTTAAAACGTATCTCAACTTACTTACTATTGAAATACTTATGTTGTCGGGAGCGATTAGATAAACACGTCCTTATTTACTAACGATTTAACGAGAAATGTTAATTTAAATAGAATATGATTTATTAAGTAGAGTACTTTCATTTAAATGAAAAGAGATTTGGTGAGTTTAGTTCTTTCATTCAAATGGAAAGAGATTTAATGAGTTAGGTACTTTCATTCTCATGGAAAGACATTTAATGAGTTAAGTTCTTACTTTAACCTATAGAGAGATTTGATAAGTTAATTAATTTCATTCAAATGGAAAGGGTTCTAGTTAGTTTAGTTTTTACATTCAAATAGAAAGAGATTTAATACTTTAGTTCTTTTATTCAAAAAGTAAGAGATATTATGAGTTGAGAACTCTTGTTAAGCTATAGAGGGATTGGATGATTTAACTACTATCATTTAAATGAAAAGTGTTTTTGTGAGTTTTGTACTGTTATTTAAACAGAAAGAAATTTAATAGGTCTAGTAGTTTCCTTTAAATAGAAAAAGATTTAAAAAGTTGAGTTCTTTTATTCAATTAAAAAGAGATTTAAAGAGTTTATTTTTTTTATTTAAATATAAAAAGATTTTATAAGTTTTGTACTTTTATTTAAATGGAAATAGATTTGATGAGAAAGGTACTTTCATTCAAATAGAAAAAGATTTGATGAGTTAAGTAATTTTGTATAAAGTGAAAAAGACTTAAATAAATGAATACTTTTATTCAAAAAAAAAGAAATATAATATGTTAGTTACTTTGATTTATTTAGAAAGAGATTACATGTGTTTAATACTTTAATCAAAATAAAAAAAATTTGTAAGCTTTGGTACTTTAATTCAAATAGAAGCAGAATTATTAAGTTTAGTACTTTATTCAAATACAAAGGAATTTAATGAATAAAACACTTTATTTTACATAGAAAGAGATTCGATATGTTACGTTTTTTTATTTAAATCGTAAGAGATTTTTTGAGTAAAGTACTCTTATTAAATAGAAAAAAATTATATGAATTAGTTACTTCTATTCAAAAAGAAAGAGATTTATGAAGTTTATTTTTTTTATTCAAATAAAAAGTTATTTAAAGAATTAGTAGTTTTAATAAAAAGAAAAGAGATTTAAGGAGTTAGTAACATTTATTCAAATGAAAAAAGATTTAATTTGTTGGGTATCTTCATTCAAATAGAAAGAGATTGGATGAACAGGGGACTTTTATTCAAAAGGAAGAAGATTTAATAAGTTAAGTTCTATCATTAAAATGTTAAAAGATTTGATAAGTTGAGTGCATTTATTCAAATAGAAAGAGATTTAATGCTTAGGGTTTTGTAATTTAGGACCAAAAAGAAATGATGTATTAAGCACTTTCATTAAAAAGAAAAGACATTTAAAGCGTTGAGTACTTCCATTCAAATAAGAAAAAATTTGACGTGTTGAGTTCTATAATTGTAATATAAAGAAATTTAATTAGTTAAGTACTTTTATTTAAATAGGAAGAAATCTAATAAGAAGGGTATATTTATTTAAAACAAAAGAGATTTGATAAATGAAATACTTTTATTTAAATGGAAAAAGATTTAATGAGTTAGGTACTCTCATTTAAATAGATAGAGATTTAATAAGTAAAGTAGTTTCATTCAAATAGACAAAGATTTTAAAAGTTAAGTACTTTCAGTCAAATAGAAAGAGATTTGATGAGGTTAGTACTTTTATTTAAATGATAAGAGATTTGTTTAGATATGTTCTTTCATTTTATTGAAAAGAGATTTATTGCATTAAATACTTACAATAAAATGAAAAGACATTTGATGCTTTGAGTACTATAATTTAAATAAAAAAAGATTTGATGAGTTGAGGGCTTGAATTCATACAAAAAAAGATTAATTATTTCAGGTCTTTCAATTAAATGAAATAAGATTTGATGAGTTTACTACTTTTATTTAAATTAAAAGAGATTTAATGAAATAAGTACTTTCTTTTAAATAGAAAGAGAATTGATGAGGTTAGTACTTTTATTTAAATTAATAGATATTTAATGAGATAAGTTCTTTCATTTAAGCAAAAAGAGATTTGATCAGTTGAATATTTTTATTTTAATAGTAAGAAATTTATTGATCGTGGTACGTTTATTTAAAAAAAAAGATTTTATGTATTTAGCACTTTTTTTTAGATAGAAAGTGATTTAATAAGGTAAATACTTTTATTTTAATAAAAAGAGATTTAATGAGCAAAGCACTTTTATTCAAATAGAATTAAATCTGATTAGTTAAGTACCCTTATTATAATAGAAAGAGATTTAATCAGTTTTCTTTTTTTATTTAAACAGAAAGTGATTTAATAAGTTAGGTACATTTATTAAAAAAAAAAATTTAATTAATTTTGCCCTTTTATTCAAATTAAAAGAGATTTGAGTAGTTAAGCAAGTATATTCATGTAAAACGAGATTTAAAAAGTAAAGTACTTTAATTCTAATTTAAAAAAATTCGATGAACTTAGTACTTCCAATTAAATTAAAACAGATTTGATGAGTTGAGTATATCTATTCTTATAAAACAAGATTTAATGAATTAAGAACATTTATTTCAATACAAAGAAATTTGATAAGGCTAATACTTTTATTCTTATGAAAAGAGATTAATTGAGTAAAACACTTATATTTAAACAGAATTAGTTTTTAAAAGTAGAGTACTTTTGTTACAATGGAATAAGATTTAAAAAATTTTGTACTTTTATTTAAACAAAATAAGATTTGATAAATTTACTACTTTCATTAAGGATCAAAGAGATTTGATTTGTTTATTACTTTCTTTTAAATAGAAATATATTTTATAAATTTAGTTTTTAATTCAAATTGTAAAAGATTTATTAAATTAAGTACTTTTTCCTGAATAGAAAGAGATTCATTGAATTAGGTACTATCATTTAAATAGTAAGAAATTTAAAAAGTTAAGTAATTTTATTCAAATAAAAAAAAAATTAGTGTGTTAGGTTCATATACTACGATAGAAAGTGTTTTGATAAATTAAGTACTTTAATTAATTTAGAAAGAGATTTATTACATTCAGTACTTTCAATTAAATAAAATAAGATTTGATGAGTTATGTACTTTTATTCATATAATAAGAGATTTGACAAGTTGAGTACTTTTATTCAAAAGAAAAGAGGGATGATAAATTAAGTACTGACATTTAAATACAGAAAGATTTGATAAGTTAAGTACTTTCGTTTAAATACAAAGAGATATAATGTGTTGATTACTTCTATTCAAATAAATAAAGATTTAATATTTTTAGTAAGATGATATAAGTACTTTTATTTAAAGGGAAAGAGATTTATTGAGTTAAGTACTATCATTTGAATAGAAAGAGACCTAATAAGTTGGGTACTGTTATTCAAAAAAGTGGAGATTTGATAAGTTTAGTACTTTCATTTTAATAAAGAAGAGATTTTTAAGTTAAGCAATTTTATTTAAAATAAAAGAAATTGGATTTGTTAAGTTCTCTCATATAAACAAAAAGAGATCTGATGAGTCGAGTACTTCTATTTAAATGTGAGGAGATTTAATACGTTGAGTACTTTTATTCAAATTTAAAGATATTTGATGAGTTTAGTACTTTTATTTAAATGGAAAGTGATTTGATAAGTTTAATACTTTTGTTTAAATAGAAAGATATATAATATGGTAAATAACCTAATTCAAATGGAAATAGATTTAATAAGTTAGGTACTTTTATTTAGAAAACAGGTTTGATGACTTGTTTACCTTCTTTCAAATGAAAAGAGATTTCATAATTTTAGTACTTCCGTTTAAATAAAAAAAGTCAAAAAAGGTTAGGTACTTTTATTGGAATAAAGAGGGATTTAATGAGTTCTGTACTTTCTTTTAAATAGAAAAATATTTGATAATGTAAGTACTTTTATTCAAATTGAAAGAATTTTTATAAGATTTGTAATTTCACTTATATGTAAAGAGACATAAGATAAGATTTAAATAAATTAGTATCTTTAATAAAATAGAAAGAGATTTAATGAGTTAGGTACTTTTATTCTAATAAAAAGTAATTTAATAAGTAAAGTACTTTAATTTAAATAAAAAGTGATTTGATGAGTAAAGTACTTTGTTTATATAGAAAAAAATTTATTAGGTAAAAAACTTTTATTCAAATACGAAGAGATTTAATATGTTATGTACTGTTATTTAAGTGAAAAGAAACTTGATAAGATTAGAACTGTCATTGAAATTGACAGAGATTTGACAAGTAAGTACTTTCTTTAAAATAAAAGAAGATTCGTGGAGTTAAAAACGTTTATTTAAATAGAAAGAGATTTGATGAGTAAAGTACTTTTATCAAAATAGAGATAGATTTTATGTGTTAAGTACTTTCATTTAAATAGAAAGAAATAAAATGTTGATTACTTTCAGTCAAAAAGAACAGGGCTTAAAAGGTTTAGTACTTTTATTTAAATGAAAAAAGATTTGATGAGTTAAGTACCTTTCTTCAAACGAAAAGAGATTTCTTTAGTGTAGTAGTTTCGTTTAAATAGAAAGAGTATAAATTTGTTTGGTGCTTTTATTTAAATTAAAATAGATTTAATGAGTTAAGTACTTTCTTTTAAATAAAAAAAAATTTATTAAGTTGAGTATTTTTATACAAATAAGAAAAGATTTTATAATTTAGGTAATTTTATTTAAATGGAAAGAGATTTAATGAGTTTATTACTTTTATTTAAGTATAAAGAGATTTGATTATGCGCATACTTTCTCTCAAATAGATAGATATTTGATAAGTTAAGTACTTTTATACAAATATAAAAAGATTTACAGATTTAAGTACCTAAGTTTTAATAAAAAGAGATTTTATAAGGTAAATACTTTCATTAAAATAGAAAGAGATATAATTATTTGAATACTTTTGCTTAAATGTTACTGGATTTGATGATTTAAGTACTTTTATTAAAATAGAGAGAAATTTAATAAGTTAAGTACCTTTATTTAAATAGAAGAAGACTGTATTAGTTATGTCCTTTTTTTCAATTAGAATGATCTATGATGAGTGAAGTACTTTTATTTAAATAGAAAGAGATTTTATATTTTAGGAAATTTTAGGCAAATAGAAAGAGATCTGATATGTTAAGTACTTTCATTTGGATAAAAGGAGATTTGATATGTTAAGTACTTTAAATGAATTAAAAAAGATTTGATAAGATAAGTACTTTTATTAGAATGGAAAAAGATATAATTTGTTGATTACTTTCATTTAAATAGAACGGGATTTGATGAGTTAAGTTCTTTCATTCAAACGGAAAGAGATTTATGAGTAGTGTTCCTATATTTAAATACAAAAGGATATGATAAGATCGGAACTGTCATTTAAATTTAAAGAGATAAGATGAATTAAATTATATTATTAAAATAGAAAGAGTTTTTTTAGTTGATTACTTTCTTTCAAGTTAACAGAGATTTATTGAGTTAGGTACTTTACTTGAAATAGACAAAGATTTGATAAGTTAAGTTTTTTTTTCAAAAATAAAAAATTGATAAGGTCAAGTGCTTCCATTTAAATTAAAAGAGATCAGATATGTCTAGTACTTTTATTAAAATAGAAAAGGTTATGGTAAGTCTAGTACTTTCGTTTAAATGGAATGAGTATAAATAAGTTTAGTACTTTTATTCAAATAGAAGAGATTTTACTAATTTAGTACTTTCGTTTAAATAGAAGAAGTATAAATTAGTTAAGTCCAATAATTAAAAATAAAAGAGAATAAATAAGTTAAGAACTTTTTTAATATAGAAAAAGATTTATTGAGTTAAGTACTTTAATAAAAAAATAAAGTGAGAATAAATAAGTTGAAAACTGTCATGTAAAAAGAAAGAGATTTATTAAGTAAGGTACTTTTATTCAAACAAAAAGAGTTTGTATGAGTTCAGTACTTTAATTTAAAAAAAAAAGATTTGATCACTTAAGTACTTTCATTTATATAGAAAGAGATTTAATGACTAAAAAACTTTTATTTGGGTAGAAAGAGGTTTGAAAAGTACAATACATTCTATTATAAAAAAAGAGATTTATTTGGTTGAATACCTATATTCAAATTAAAATGTATTTAATAAGTTTTTTACCTTTATTTAAATAAAAGAGATTTGATAAATTATGTACTTTATTTCAAATAGAAGAAGATTTGATGAGTTATGTATATTTAATTAGATACAAAGAAATTAAATAAGTTAAGTACTTTCATTTAAATAAAAAATGACTTATTAGGCTGCGTACCTTTATGTAAATAGATAGTTATTTTGTAAATTTAGTACTTTTATTTAAATAAAAACAGGTTAAATGAGTGGTGTACTTTCGATCAAATGAAAAGTGTTTTAATGAGTTAAGTACTTCTGTTCAAATGGAGAGGGTATAAATAAGTTAAGTACTTTCTTGCATATGGAAAGAGATTTAAATAGTTTAGTACTTTTATTTAAATAAACAAAGGTTTATTAAGTTAAATACTTTTGTTTATGTAAAAAGAGATTTGATAATTTTTGTACTTTTACTCATATAGAATGAGACCTAATCTGTTAAGTGCCTTTATTTAATTTGAAAGAGTTTTACAAAATAAGAACTTTATTTAAAATAGAAACTGATTTTATAAGTTAAGTACTATCATTTAAATAGAAGAAGATTTGATGAATTTAGTACTTTTATTCAATTAGAAAAAAATTGATCATCTTAGTACTTTTAATCAAATAAAAAGAGTTTTGATGGGTTAAGTAATTTCTTATAAAAAGGAAAAAAACTACTGTGTTAGGTGATTCCGTTCGAAATAAAAAGAGATATAATATGTTAAGTACTGTCATTTACCTAGAAAAAATTTAAGAAGGTTATACTGACACTAATTTAGAAAGAGATTTGATGACTTGAGAACTTTCATTTAAAAGGAAAGAGATTTGAACTCTAAAGTACTTTTATTTAATAGAAAAGTGTATTTATAGGGTAAAACTTATGTTGCAATGAAAAAAGTATACGTAAATTAGTACTTTCATTTAATTTAATAGAAATTTGATATGTTAGGTACTTTTTTTTAATTAGCAAGAGATTTGATGTTGTGTGTACATTCATTTAAATTGAAAGAAATTTAATAAGTTAAGTACTCTCCTTAAAGATGAAAGAGATTTTATGAGTTAAATACTTTTATTTAAATAAAACGAGATTAAATTTGCTTGAAACTTTCATATAAATGGAAAGAGATTTGATAAGTCGTATACTTTCACTCAGATTGAAAGAGATTTAATTAGCTTAGTACATTTATTCAATTAGAAAATGATTTATTAAGTTAAATACTACTATTCTTAAAGTAAAAGATTTATTAGTTTTAGTACTTTACCTTAAATGAAAAGAGATTTGACAAGTTGAGTACTACAGGTAAATGAAAAAAGATTTGATAAGTTGAGTTCTTTCCTTCAAACAGAAAAAGATTTTATAAGTGAGGTACTTTGATTTCAAAAAAAGAACATTTGATTAGGAAAGTACTTTTATTTAAATGGAAATAGATTCGATGAGTTGATTACTTCGATTTAGGTTTAAGTTCATCAGATAAGTTAAGAACTTTTACTTAAATGAAAATTGATTAAAAAAGTAAATTATTACTATTTAAATAAAAAAAGATTTGATGAGTAAAGTACTTTTATTAAAATCAAAAGTGATTTTATGAGTTAAGTTTTCTTATTTAAATAAAACGAGATCTAAATTAGTTTTGTACTTTTCTATAAATGGAAAGAAATTTTATAAGTCAGCTATTTTTATCTCAGTAGAAAGAGATTTGATTAGTTTAGAACTTTTTTGAAAATAAAAAGAGAATGAATGAGTTAAGTACTTTTATTAAAATAGAAGGAGCTTTGATGTGTTAAGTACTTTTATTTAAACGGGAAGAAATTTGATGAGTTAAATAAAAAAATTAAAGTGAAAGAGATCTAATAATTTAAGTACTTTTATTTAAATAGAAAAGAATTTGATAAGTAACCTACTTACATTTAAATAGAAAAAGATTTAATAAGTAGAGTACTAACGTTAAAATGAAAAGAGATTTAAGCAATTAGGTACATTTAATCAAATAAAAAGAGATTTGATGTGTTAGTTACTTTCATTTAAAGACAAAAGATTCGTTTTTTTGGTTACTTTTATTCAAATAAAAAGTGCTCTGCTGAGTGGAATACCTTCTTTAAAATAAAAAAAATGTACAAGTTAAGTACTTTTATTTAAATGCACAGAAATTTAATAAATTAAATACTTTTGTTCAAATATCAAGAAAATTTAGTAAGTTTGGTATTATTATTCAAATAGAAAGATATCTGATTAGTCGATTACTTTTATTGAAATAAAAAAAAAAATTAATGAGTTTAGTACTTTAATTTAAATAGAAACAGATTTGATAAGTTTGGTATTTCTTTAAAATAGAAAAAGATTTTTTAAGGTAAGTACTTTTATTCTAATAAAAAACGATTAAATGAATGGATTACTTTCAATGAAATAAAAATAAAATAATTAAATTGAGTACTTTTCATTAAATGAATAGAATAATTATGAGTAAGGTTCTTTTATTTAAATGAAAAGTGATTTGGTGAGAGTAGTACTTTTATTTAAAGAAAAAGAGATTTAAAGAGTAAAAAAATGTCATTTAAATGTAAAGAGACTTGATAGGTCAGTACTTTTATTTCAATGAAAAAAGATTTTATAATTTGAGTACTTACATTTAAATGAATAGAGATTTATCAGGCTTAGTACTTAAATTTAAATAAAAAGAAACTTAATGAGTTGAGTTCTTTCATTCAAACGTAAAGAGATTTAATGAGTTAGGTACTTTCATTCTAATGAAAATAGATTTATTAGGTTTAGTACTTTCATTCAAATAGAAAAAGATTTGATAAGTATAGAACTTTTATGCAAAAAGAAAAAGATTTTACAATTTGAGTGCTTTTATTTAAATAGAAAAAGATTTGTTAAGTAAAGTACTTTATAATAAATAGAAAAAGATTTATTGAGTTAGGTATTTTTATTAAAATAAAAAGAGATTTAATATATATTGTATTTTCAATAAAATGAAAAAAGATTTATAGTTCTTTGTACATTTATTTCAGTAGAGAAAATTTGATTTGTTGGGGACTTATATTTAAATAGAAAAAGATTTATAGAGGTGTGTACTTTTATTTTCATAAAATGAGTTTTATTGACTAAAGCACTTTTGCAAATAGATTAAGATATGATGTGTAAAGTGTTTTTGTTATAATGGAATGATATTTGATAAATTTAGTACTTTTATTTAAATGGAAAGAAATTAAAAATGTTTAGTACATTCATTCAAAAATACAAATTTCTGATGAGTAGAGCACTTTCAATAAAATGAATTCAAATGTAATAAGTTTAGCAAATTATCTAAAATTAAAAAATATTTGATACGACGAGCAGGTATATTCAGGTGGAAAGATATTTAAAGTGGTAAAAACTCTTATTAAAAATAAAAGAAATTTGATAAGCTAAGTACTTTTATATAAAAAAAAAGATTTAATTTTTTAGGAACTTTTATTTAAATAGAAAAAGATTTTTTTAGTTTGGTACTTTTATTTAAATAGAAACAGATTGAAAAGGTTTAAAACTTTTATACAAATAGAAAAATGATTAATACGTTTAGTACTATCATTAAAATGCAAAGAGATTTAATGAATTAAGTGCTTTTAATTAAAATGAAAGAGATTTGAAGTGTTGGGACTGCTAAATGAAATCAAAACAGATTTGATGAGTTCAGTACTTTTATTTAAATAGAAAGAACTTTGATAAATTAAATATTTTTATTTAAATAAAAAGAAAATTGTTTAGTTTGTCACTATTATTCAAATGAAAAGAAATTTATTTTGTTGGGAACTATTACTTAAATAAAAGAAGATTCGATTAGTTTATTACTTATATTTAGATGAAAAAGATATAATAAATTTAGTACTTTTCTTTAAATGCACAAAAATTTGATGAATTACCTACTTTTATTCAAACAGAAAAAAACTTGATGTGTTGGGTTTTTTCATTTAAATCGAAAAAGATTTAATAAGTTAAGTACTTTCATTCTAATAGAAAAAACTTTAAAGGGTTAAGTTATTTATAGAATAAGAAAGAGATTTGCTAGTGAAACACTTTATTTTATTAAAATAAAAATTTGATGAGATTAGTACTACTATTCAAATGGAAAAAGATTTAATGTGTTTAGTACTTTCGTTAAAATAGAAAGAGATTTAATAAGTTAGGTACTTTAAATCAAATAGAAAGAGATTAAAAGTTTAAGGCAGTTTCATCTAAATTGAAAAAAATTATATTTTTAAAGTACTTTCATTCAAATAGATAGAGATTTGATTTGCTAAGTACTTTTAGTCAGATAGAAAGGTATTTGATGAGTAGAGTATTTTTATTCAAATAAAAAGAGAATTGATGAGTTTAGTACTATTATTTAAATGGAAACGGGTTTAATGTGTTTATTACTTTCCTTTAAATAGGAAGAGACTTGATGAGTTTTGTACTATCACTTAAATAGAAAAAGATTTGATGTGTTTAGTACATTAGTTCAAGTAAAAAGAGATCTTATGAGTTGAGTACTTTTATTAAAATAGAAAGAGATTTGATGAGTTGAGTGCTTTTATTTAAATGAAAAAAAAATTTGATGAGTTGTGTACTTTTATTTAAATAGATATAGATATGCTGTGTCTAGTACGTTTATTTAAATAGAAAGAGACTTGATAAATTAAATACTTTTATTTACCTATATTGATTTCTGATAAGTGAAGTAATTTTATTCAAATAAAAAAAGGATTAGGTGTACAAATAAGTTTCCGCCGTTTTAATGTAGATAGCGCGGCGCGGAGTTTCCGTTAACTTTCGCAGATGATATCCTGCTTAAAAATTAGTTTGGACGTTTAAGAACAACATAACCTATTAATATTATTGATTTTATATTGAGAAAATATAATTTTTTTTAGTTGAAAATGTCTAAATTTGAGGCAAATAAGCGTCATTTTCGGGAAATATTAGTTTACTTTTTAATATAAAGAAATCTGCTGCTTAGGCGCATCGATTGCTCGTAGAAGCATATAGTAAGACTGCTATGAGTGAGAGAACGTGTTGTGAGTGGTTTCAAAAGTTTAAAAACGGTGATTTCGACGTAGAAGACAAAGATCGCAGTGAAAGGTTAAAAATTTACGAGGATGCAGAATTGGAGGAAATATTGGAGGAAGATTCATCTCAAACACAAAAAAAACTTGCTGTAAAATTAGAAGTCACTTAGAAAGCAGTCTTACATCGTTTAAAATCATTAAAAATGATAATTAAACAAGGAAATTTTGTTCCGTACTAATTAAAGCCGAGAGATATTGAACGCCGATTATGCCTTAGTGAAATACTGCTTGCTAGACATAAAAAAAGGGTTTTTAACATAGTATCATCACTAGTGACGAGAAATGGATACATTATGATAATCCAAAAAGAAGAAAATCATAGGGATTAAAAAGTTATGCGTCAACATCAACAGCAAAACCGAATATTCACGAAAAAAAACTCATGCTGTGTATTTGGTAGGATAAGCTGGGTGTAGTGTATTATGAGCTGCCTAATCCGAGCGAAACAATCACCGGAGCCCTCTATCGAAAAGAATTAATGAGATTGAGCCGAGCTCTGAAGGAAAAACGCCCTAATACTATTCTAGACACGAAAAAATTATTCTCCTGCATGGCAATGCTTGTCCACATGTAGCAGCTCCCGTGAAAAAGTATTTGGAAACACTTGATTGGGAAGTGTTACCCAACCCGCCGTATTCACCAGACATTGCACCGTCCGATTATCACCTATTTCGGTCCATGGCATATGCTTTGTCGGAGCAGCGGTTCAAATCATATAAAGATAACAAAAATTGGGTTGATTCGTGGATAGCCTTAAAAGACAAGGAGTTCTTCCGACGTGGGATCAAAATGTTGCCGGAGAGGTGGTAAAAAGTCATTGCAAGTGATAGACAGTATTTTAAATAACATTAAAATTACCATTCTTTTAGAATAAATACTTAATTTTTATAAAAAACAGAGGAAACTTATTTGTACACCTAATACATTCATTAAAATGCAAAATGATAAGATTTATTGGGTGCTTTCATTCAAATAGAAAGAGATTTGTTGTGCTTAGTTTTTTGATTGAAATCAAAAAAAATTTGTAAAAATAAAGTTCTTCCTTTCAAATAGAAAGAACTTTGATTATTAAAGGACTTTCATTCAAATAGTAAGAAATTTAATTAGTTTAGTACTCTCATTCTAATAGATAGGGATTTAATAAATAACTTAATAATCAATATTCTTGTCTCAATCGTATATTAATATATATTTTAAATAAAAGGAAATTGAAGACAGTTAATAAATTTTTATAAACAATTTATTATGATCTTGTTGGACGTTTCGTCTCTTACTGGGGACTTTCTCAGCAACTACAAATTTTTTTTTTTTATTTTATAATTATGACTTGTTAAAAAAAAAAAAGATATTTAAACAGTACAATCCATAAATAAATAAATAAATAAATAAATAAATAAACTTTAATTTTTACCTTGATCACCTAGTTAACGCGTCGATACATATTATTTTATAGTCGTACATTATAATAAATTATCACAGCGATACCTAAGGATAGAAAGGACCAAACACTTAAGACCTTCAATAGTGTCAATAATAGGATCCAATTCACAATGGAGGTAGAAAATAATGGAACCTTACCCTTCCTTGATATGAATATCATAAGAAATAAAGACGGTTCCATCGTAACGAACTGGTATGTGAAACCCACAAGCTCTGGTAGATGTATAAATTACAATTCGAATCATCCAATGAGCCAAAAAATTTGGGATCATTAAAGGATTACTATTTAGAGCATTGACGTTAAGTAATAAGAAATTCCATATAGAAAATAAAAAAAGAATAGAATTAATCTTAAAAAATAACAATTATCCCACAAGTCTCATACACATGGTATTTAATACGTTCAAACTAGAGAGAGATCAGAAAAAAGTAAAAGAACTAAATAACAAAAGAACTATTAAGTTTCCGTTTATCAAACCTTTATCCAATAAAATAAAAAAATGTTTCAAAAATACTAATGTAAAACTAGTTTTCTATAACTTAGTTAAAATAAATTCAATATACACAAAACTAAAAAACAAGGTTGATAAACTAGAACAATCTAATCTAGTCTATAAAATACCTTGTGTATGTGAAAAATGCTATATTGGACAAACAAAGCAAAAATTAAAGAAAAGATTAGAACAGCATAAGAATGACTGCAAACCTATAAATGCTCAAAAAAGTAATATTACTGCATCAGATGAACATCATTTTACAACAGGACACAAATTTAAGTTTGATAAGACAAATATTTTAGATAAAGAAGACAATAGGTTCAAAAGAAACATAAGTGAAATGTACCATATAACAAACAACAATACAGTAAACTACAGGACAGATAAAAATAATTTAAACAACATATATAACGAAATATTAAAATTTAATTATCATAATAAGACACATTAAAGGACATCATAATATGAAAGATACCTAAATTATTAAACACTAATCTAGATAGAATTCAGTATATGATTACATGTGACGAAGTAAGGTTGTTTAAGGACTAATTAACTTATTATAATGTATGACTATAGAATAATATGTATTGACGCGTGAACTAGGTGATCGAGGTAAAAATTAAAGTTTATTTATTTATTTATTTATTTATTTATTTATTTATTGTATTGTTTATTTATCTTTTTTTTTTTTTTTAACAATTCATAATTATAAAATAAAAAAATTTGTAGTTGCTGAGGAAGTCCCCAGTAAAGGACGATACGTCTAACAAGATCAAAATAAATTGTTCATAAAAATTTATTAACTGTCTTTAATTTCCCTTGATTTAAAATATATATTAATAAATAACATTCTTTTATTCAAATGGAAAGATATTTATTAGTTGAGTACTTTTATTCAATTAGAAAAAAATTTAATATATTAAGTACCTTTATTTAAATGAAAAGTGATTTGATGAGTTTAGTACTTTCAATAAAGTAGTAAGAGATTTAATAGGTTAAGTACTTTTTTTTAATAGATGTAGTTTTAGAAAGTTTAGTATTTGCAATCAAATGGAAAAAGATTTGACGATTTTAGTAGTTTTATTTAAATAGAAAGAGATATGTTGAGTAATGTACTTTAATTAAGATAGAAAAAGATTTAATAAGTTGGGTACTTTCGTTAAAATGGAAAGAGATTTAATATATTAAGTACTTCTAATTAAATAAAAAGAGATTTAAAAAGTTAGTTACTTTGAATCATAAATAAAGAGATTTAATTTGTTAAATACATTCATTTAAAAAAAAAAAAGAATTTTTGTGTTAGGTACGTTTATTTTAATGAAAGCAGATTAAACGAGTTTATTACTTTCATTAAAATGCAAAGAAATTGGATTTATTAAGCACTTAAATTTAATCAGAAATATATTTGATGTGCTGGGTTTTTTCATTTAAATCGAAAGAGATTTTTTGAGTTAAATACTTTTATTCAAAAGATAAAAGATTTTCTAAATTAAGTACTTTTATTTAAAAGAAAAGTAATATGTTAAGTTTAGTGCTTTTATTTAAATAATAAGAGATTTAATGAGATAAGTATCTTTATTCAAACAGAAAGAGATTTAATGAGGTAAGTACTTTTATTAAATTGAAAGTAATTATTAGAACTAAGCACTTTCATTTAAATAGAAAGATTCCTAATAGGTTGAGTACTTTTGTTCAAATAAAAAGAAATTTAATGTGTTGAGTACTATCATTTAAATGCAAAGAGATTTTAGAAGTTGCCTACTCTCGTTTCAATAGAAATTGTATAAATAATTTGAGTACTTTTATTCGAAAGGACAAAAGGGTAATAAATAAAGTATTTTCAAAAAAATACAAAGAGATTTATAAGTTTGTTTTTTACTTTAAATAGCAAGAGATTATATGAGTTGAGTACTTTTATTCAGATAAAAAGTGATTTGCTAAGTTTATTTCTTTTATTAAGGATCAAAGAGATCTAATTAGCTTAGTACTTTCTTTTAAATAGTAATAGATTTAATAATTTTAGTACTATTATTTTAAAGCAAAAAGATTGGATAAGTAAGGTACTTTCATTTAAATAAAAAAAGATTTAATAAGTTAAGTACATATGTTTAAAAAAAAAAAGATTTGAAAAGTTGAATACTTATATTTAAATAGAAAGATATTTAGTTAGTAAAGTACTTTCAAGACAATACAAAGTTATTTGATTTTTTAAGCCTTTTTGTTCAAATCGAATGAGATTTATTAGGATAGTTACTATAATTCTAATAGAAAGAGATTTGTAAGTAGAGTACCTTTCTTTAAATACAAAACGATGTGATGAGTGTGAAACTTTCTATTAAATGTAAAGAGATAAGAGGAATTGAGTTTTTTTATTAAAATAGGAAGAGTTTTTTTGAGTTGATTACTTTCTTTTCAGTAAAAAGAGATTTATTGAGTTAAGTACTTTACTTTAAATAGAAAAAGATTTGATATGTTGAGTTTTTTTTAAACATAAAGAGATAAGATAAGTCAAGTACTTTCATTCAAGTTTAAAGAGATTAGATATTTTTAGTACTTTTATTAAAACAGAAAGAAATTTTATAAGTCTAGTACTTTCGTTTAAATGGAATGAGTTTAACACGTTCATGCCGGCGCGGGCCACCGGTGACCCGCACTAAACTGTCTCATCGGGCAGCGCGGGCCACCGGTGACCCGCACTAAACCAGATGAGGCGCGATATTAATTTGAGCGCGGCCTAATAGCAAAACAAATTATAATCGGCCCCGGCGTGAACGTGTTAAATGAGTAAAGTACTTATATTCAAATAGAAAAAAATTTGATGTGTTAAGTATTTTCATTTAAAAAGAAAGAGGTATGATGTTTTGATTTCTTTCATTCAAATTAAACAGGATTAAAAAAATTAAGTACTTTCATTTAAATGAAAAGAGATTTTATAAGTTAAGTACCTTTATTTAAATGAAAAAATACTTGATGAATAAAGTAGTTTTATTCAAATATAATGATTTCTGATTAGTAAAGTACTTTTGTTTAAATAAAAAGAGATATAATAAGTTATGAACTGGCATTTACTTAGAAGGAAGTTTGATAAGTTTAGTACTATTTTTTAAATAGAAAAATATTTGATAAATTTTAAACTGTAAGTTTATTACAAAAGGATTTAATAGGTTTTATAATTTTTTTTAAATAAAAAGAGATTTAAAGAGTTAAGTACTGTCATTAAAATGGAAAAAGATTTGAAAGGCTTAGTATTTTTATTCAAATAGAAACAGATTTAATAAGTTTATTACTTTTATTTAGGTATAAAGAGATCTGATTAGGTTAGTACTTTCTTTTAAAAAAATAGAGATTTAATAAGTTGAGTACTATTTTTAATATAAAAAGAAATTTGATGTGTTTTGTACTTTTATTTAAATAGAAAGAGATTTAATAAGTAAAGTACTTTTATTCAAGTAGAAAGACATTTCATAAGTTGAGTACTTTAATTTAAATAGTAAGAGATTTGATAAGGTAAGTATTTTCTATTAAATAAAAAGAGATTTGATGTTTTAAGAACTTTCATTTAAAAAGTAAGAGGTATAATTTTTTATTTACTTTTATTCAAATGGAACAGAATTTAAAAAATTGTGTACTTTTATTTAAATCATAAGACTTTTTATGAGTTAAGAACCTTTTTTTAAATGAAAGGAGATTTAATATGTTGAGTTCTTTCATTTAAATTGAAAGGGATTTAAAGACTTAAAGACTTTTTTTTAGGTAGAAAGAGATTTGAAAAGTTACATACTTTCTATTATATCAATAAAGATTTATTTGGTTAGAAAACCTATATTTAAATAGAAATGTATTTATTAGGTTTAATACCTGTTGATGCGACCGATGCCTTAATCGGTACTCCAGTGGATTGTAGTGAATCGAAAAATGCCATCACCGGTGATAACGAAATTGTTTATTAATAGGAAGAAGGATAAAAAAATAAAACAATAACAAATGTATTTGAGCCCAGTCGGTACCTAAAAGTACGCTTTATTTTGCTCGTTAGGGAAAAGCCTTTCAGCATAAAAATCCTGGTTGAAATGTTGACGAAGAATCCGTACAAATCAGGATAATTCTGACCATATAAAGGGACGCCTTTTCCCTTGCCGCTGGCCGAACTTAAATGATGTAGTATTGCGCAATACAAATAATTCTCCTCGAAGTAGTTCTCGCAAGTCTCAGCTTTCTAAGCAAGAGAAATTTAGAGCGACGAATCTCGCGTGATGATTTAAGAGTTTTGCTAGGCGCAAGAACGCGCTGGGCTTTATACAAAAAAGCGAGTTAATGCTGCTCTAATCACCGAAAAGCCCGAGCATAACGCAGTTGTCGATATATGTGACTAGCGTTATAAATGTGGTGGGAGCAAGCGAGCTAAAAAAGAGAAAGAGTTCTTACAAACATCTTAGCGTTACTGTGGTTACTACCAAAAACAAAGATACTGATTTGTCGCATTTGTCTCACGCCTTAGCAGGGCTGTACGCGTTTCGATGCTTCGCCCTACTTACTCGTGGCGTTGTATACGCATCATAAGCACCCTTCTTGAACGGAAACCGTTCCAAACTTAAAAAGATACACACAAGAAAATACAAATTATAAAACATATACATACACTGCTAACCGCATATTACAATACATATTCAATAATAACCGCTACTAAATAACAAGAAATAAAAAATTTTTTTTTTTTTTTATAAATCGTTCAGCAGAGAAAAAAGACGTTTAAAACCGCGATTTACAAGACTGTTGGCAGATTTTGCGGCGGCTATGCTTTTTATTCCGTCAGCTCTCGCATGTATCTTTCTTACACGTCCTAATGGCGTTTGCTCTTTCAAATATTCCTCATTCCATCATTTTAAGAACTGCTGTGTCACCCGTTGAACGTGCTGCTATTGCGATAGGCACCCAGGTGATACATCCCTGTACTCATCCTCTAGCGGACTCGGAAAAAAATATCCAATTGAAAATGACCAGGTGTAAGAGCACGCAAATCGTTCAAATCATTAGACCGGTGGGTGATAAGACGCATGTTTGGAATAGCCATTATCTTGAGAAAGTAAATTAATATTGCGTCACACGATCACATTGCTTCGCTGACAAATCTAACTAAACTAACTAAATAGTACTTAAAAAATTTCTTTGCTACTTCTCATAGACCGCTACTATGAGGTAGTAGGGAGGAATAAAATGCCACTTGAATCTTTCATTAATTTAGCTCAGCGAACACGCGAGCCTCTAGTTCGTTCGAAGAATTAACAAAAATAGTCGTGCTTTCGAAATATATGTCCGAATATTTAGCATAGCGTTTCATAATTCCACGCAAAGCGTTTTTAGTTGCATCAACAAATCGTGGGAGTATAATTGTGCCAAAAATTTCTTAAAGCTTGCGTTGTAAAAATCGTGCATTTCCAATGCTTTTCCGTTACACGTTACGCTACACGCGAATCTTATTTCCTCGAGCGTATGGAGATTTTGGCGAAATTCTTGCTATATTTTATATATATCAGCTAGGACATCTTCGTCCCACGTTGATTTGAATTGCCATAGCAACGGCTCGCTTAACCGTATAGCTTATGTTATCTTCGACCGCGTTTCTAATTAATATCTAATGTTTCTACCGTTCCTGACGTATCTAAATTACCGATGCTATTATCTGTAATATCTAAGTCTTTTTAAATCTCGGCGCAATTTAACAACGCCCATCGCCGAAAATGCATGCCTGCCTCTGCGTTTATCCTTATTAATTCGTCGCCGACTCGCTTTGCTTCCCTAACTGTACGCGCTCTGGTTTACATGTCCTTTTAGAACGATGACAGTTCACGGGAATCGGTTAACTTCGTCGCTCGCGAGTTGATGTAAAGTACGCGATGCTTAGAACGACGTAGAGGCGGTTCCATAAATTACTGTATTTTATCTATATGCTTTCACAGGCTCACATTCCTTTCAAGGCCATAGTACAGTTTGGTATTTGCGATAGCGCGGGTCTATTATTATCTGCTGATACATCTTTGCGATGTCCACAGTAATAGCGATAGCGCAAGATATAAATCTTACTAAAAGTGTAAACAGATCCTCTTGTATAGTCGGAACAACAATTAATACTTTATACAAAGATTTCCCGTTACGTGTGGTTTTTATAATGCGCTTTGCACAAACTTTCCTTGTGCGACCTAATACTTGTCTTAGTTACTTCTTCAGTCTTCCAAAATTTCTCTAATAATCAATTCAATTCTACTGTATTTGTGTAGCAGTTATCACTCCGCGAACTACGCGTGGCTCCTTTTTTCATAACAAGCTATCCTGAAACAGGTCATAGTGCTATTACTTTTCATTCAATCTAATTCTATGACCAGAGCGTCATAGTAATGTAAAAATTCCGACACCGAGCCTCGCGTCGATATTCGCGGTCTCATGAAATTTGTGATCTGCCAAATGGATCCCTCATGGCATAACTATTTCTTTTCGCGAAATTCGTTGCGAGGGCCACTGATTCGTTACAGCTGGTGATAATAAAACTTTCAATTCTACCGCCATTTTCTGCTGGTTGTTTTAAAGTAAATATTGGTACGTCTATTACTTGCTTGGATATTCGTACAAAATTCCCGAAAATAAATCATTAAAAATTGCGCTTCGGAACCCGAATCAAAGAGTACGAGACACCTGTGTGGTCTCCCATCAAGATCTATCAAATGCACCACTGCCGCAGCAGCTCAAGTGCACGCGAGTGATTGAGCTTTACATGTGCATCATGCACTTCCGATACCGCCTTGAGACGCAAACTCGTGATGCTTACCGTTGCACCTTCTGCAACGGCCTCTTCTACATGTAACAACTCATAAGGCCTGCCTTTACACTTTTCTGCAGCAGCCTTTCTAAATACATGTGCAAACTTATAATCCTCCGTAACAGCTCACACTCCGATTGATGATTGCTTCTCGCGGCATATGCAACACGAAATAGTCGCTCTCAGGAAATACACTTTAACTTATTTTTGGTCGGTACTTCGCGACCAATTTCGCAGAGAATTACTACTCGGCTCGTCGCGCATCGATTTTCTTAAACTAAAATTTCTCTTAGGTCCGAACAGCTCGTTCCTTCTTCTATTGTCAATCATCTTTGGCTTTTCTGCCAGCGTGGCGCTTACTAGCGCTTTTCCTGTATCGCGTAAAAGTACCACAAACTCGCCTACTGTCAGTAAAGCATCTCAGGAACACTGTTGCTCCCATTAAAGACGTGTTGCTGGATCCACTCGCAAAAGATGTGCGGTGATAGCAAGTTAATCGACAAAGAATTTTTTTTGTGTTGCTACTAATGCCCTTTAATTTGCATTCAGCGCATCGGTCGCGGCAATTAAAGACGACGGAAACTCATTGTTATGCTCGTGCTTTTCGGTGATTGATGAAGCATTGCATCGCTTTTTTGTATAAAGCCTAGCACGATCTTGCGCCTAGCATCACTCTCGATTAATCACGCGTGATTCATTGCTCGAGATTCATCTAGCTTAGAAATCTAAGTCCTGCAAAAACTATTTCGAGGAGAATTATTAGTATTGTGCAATACTATATCATTTAAGTTCGGCCAGCGACAAGGGACAAAGGCGTCCCTTTACTTGGTCAGAATTATCCTGATTTGTACGGAATCTTCGTCAACATTTCAACTAGGGTTCTTCTGCCGAAAGGCTTTTCCCTTACAAGCAAAAACAAGCGTACTTTTTAGTACTGACTGAGCTAAAATATATTTGTTATTTTGTTTTATTTTCCTATCCTCCTTCCTATCAATAAACAATCTCGATAGCACTTGATAAGGAAATTTTCGATTCACTATAATTCACTAGAGTACCGATTATGGCATCGGACGCATCTACACATTCATTTAAATGAAACGAGATTTAATTAGTAGAGTACTTTTATTCAAATAAAAAGAAATTTGATGAGTTAAGCACCTTTCTTTAAATAAAAAAAGATCTGATAAATTTAGTATTTTCGTTCAAAAAGAAAGAGTTTAAATAAGTTGAGTACTTACATTTAATAAGAAAATATTTAAATACAAGATCTTTCTTTTAAACATTACAAGATTTATTTAGTTATGTACTTTTAAACAAAAAAAAATGGATAATAAATCAGTTAAGTACTGTCATTTAAATTAAAAGGGTAAAGTTATTTTATTTAAACAAAACAAGATTTGATGAGGTTTGTACTTTTATTTTTATGAAAAGAGATTTAATGAGTAAGGTACTTATATTTAAATAGAAAGAGCTTTTATATGTTAGTACTTTTTTTTATATAGGAAGAGTATAAAAGAGTTTAGTACATTCTTGTAGATAAGAAAAGATTTGATCAGTTAAGTACTTTTAATAAAATAAAAAGAGATTTAATAAGTTAAGTACCTATATTAATACAAAAATGTATTTAATAAGCTTAGTAACTAATTTTTAATACAAAGCAATTTAAAACGTTGATGACTTTTATTCAAATGAAACGGGATTTTATAAGTAAAGGACTTTTATTCAAATATATAAAGATTTATTACGTTAAGTAACTTTATACAAATATAAAGAGAGATTTGATTACTTGAGCACTTCAATTTAATTTTAAAGAGATTTGATAAGTAATGTACTTTTAATTGTGTAGAAAAAGATAAGAAAAGTTAAGTACTTTTATTCAAAAAAAAAAAGGGTAATTAGGTTGCGTACATTCCTTTAAATAAAAAGATATTTGGTAAGTATAGTACTTTTAAACAAATGAGAAGAAATTAAAAGTGTTTAGTACTTTTATTTAGATAAAAAGGGATTCAATGACTAAAGTATTTTCATTGACATAAGATAAGGGTTAAGGATTTAAGTACTATTATTTAAATACAAAGAAATTTATTGAGTAAGGTACTTCATTTAAAATAAAACGAGCTTTGATAAAATAAGTACTTTTATTTAAATACAAAGATATTTTATGAGTTTAGTACTTTTATTCAAATGAAAAGAGATTTAATGAGTTGAGTACTTTTGTTTAAAAGAAAAGAGATCAAATAAATTGATAACTTTTAATCAAAAAAAAAAAGATTTGATAAGTTAGCTACTTTTATTCAAATAAAAAGAGATTAACTTGTTTGGAACTTTCATTTAAATAAAAAAAAATTTGATGAGTGTTGTGCTTTTATTTAATTTATAACAGATTTATTATTTTTAGTACTTTCATAAAAATTTAAAGAAATTTGATCAATTCAGATCCTTTATTAAAAAGAAAGAGATTTGATAAATTCGGTTTTTTCATCTAATTTGGAAGAGACTTACTGAATTGAGTACTTTTATTTAAATAGAAAGAACATTGATGTGTTAAGTACTTTTATTCAAATAGAAAGATATGTTATAATGTAATTACTTTTATTTAAATGAAAAGAGATTTTAGGAGTTGAGTACTTTCATACAAATAGAAAGAACGGTTATAAGATAAGTTCTATTATTTAATTAGAACGAGATTTTATAAGTTTAGTACTTTCATCTAAATTGCAAGAGATTTGATGAATTATGTACTTACATTTATATAGAAAGATATTTAATTATTTTACTATCTTTATTAAATAGATATAATTTTTATTTTTAGTACTTTTATTTTATTAAAATAAGATTTATTGAGTTTAGTACTTTTATTTCCATAAAAATAGAATTTTTGAGTTGAGTTCTTGCATTTAAATAGAAAAGAGTTTGATAAGTTTAGTTCTTTTATTTTTAGAGAAAGAGAATTCATACCTTATGTACTTTCCTTTAAATAGAGAAAAGATATTTTGAGATAGGAACTTTTATTTAAATAAAAAATTATTTCATAAATTTAGTACTTTAAATCGAATAAAAAAAGTTTTAGTAAGTTGAGTACTTTAAATCAAATCGAAAAAGATTATATTTGTTTACTACTTGGATTTAAACAGGAAGTGATTAGTAAGGTAAAGTGCTTTTTTTTAAATAAAAAAAGATTTAAAAAGTTAAAAGCTGTAATTTAAATAGAAATAGACTTGATAAGTAATTACTTTCATTTTAATGGAAAAAGATTTAATAAGTTAGGTAGTTTCATTTAAATAGAAAGAGAATTAATGAGTTAAGTTATCTTGTTAAAATGGAAGAAGATTTAAGAAATTGAGTACTTTCAATCAAATAGAAAGATATTTGATTAGTTAACTATCTTTATTTAAATAGATAAAGATTTAATGAGTTGATTGCTTTTATTTGAATAGAAAAAGATTTTATGAGATAAATACTTTTATTTAAATAAAAAGAGATTTAATGAAACTAGTACATTTAATAAAAGGGAAAAAGATTAGATTTGTTTGGAACTTTTATTCAAATAAATAGAGATTTAATAGGTTGGGTACTTTTTGTCAAATGGCTAATGATTTAATAAGTTTGGTGCATTCATTTATATTTGGAGATATTTGATAAGTTTATTACTTTAATTTAAATAAAAAGAGAGTTGATGAGTTGAGTACTATTATTGAAATATTAAAAGACTTGATTAGTCGAGTACTTTTCTTGAAATAAAAGAGATTTAAAAAGTAGGTCACTTTTATTTAAATACAAAGAGATAAAATGAACAAAGTACTTTAAATCAAATAAAAATAGATTTTGTAAAATAATTATGTTTATGTAAATAGAAAGCTTGTATAGGGAAAGTAGTTTATATAAATAGAAAAAGATTTGTTGAATTGAATACTTTCATTCAAACAGAAAAAAATTAGATAATTTGGGTACTTTTATTCAAATGCAAAAAAATTGGATGAATTGAGTACTTTTATGAAAATAGAACAAGACTTAATGTTTTTGGTTTTTTTATTTAAATCAAAGAGATTTGATGAATTTAGTTATATCATTCAGATAAAAAGAGATTTGATGAGTTTAGTACTATCATTCAAATTAAAAGAGATTTAATGTGTTTAGTACTTTCTTTTAAAGTGAGATAGATTTAATGAGTTAAGTACTTTTATTCAAATAGAAAGAGATTTGATGAGTTGATTACTTTCTGTTAAATAGTGAGGGATTTAATAAGTAAATAAATTTCAATCAAATGGAAAAAGATGTAAAGTGTGGGGTTTTTATATTTTAATCTAAAGAGATTGGATGTGTTAAGTACCTTCGTTCAAATAGAAAGAGTAAAAATAAATTAAGTACATTTGTTTAAATGCAAAGTGATTTAATATTGTCGAAAACTTTAATTTAAATAAAAAGAGATTTGATATGTTGAATACTTTCTTTTAAATAAAAAAAGATTTAATGAGGTAAATACTGCCATTTAAATAAAAAAAGATTCATTAGGTTAAGTACTTTTATTTAAATAAAAAGAGATTTAGTGCTTTGATTACACTTATTATAGTAGAAAGAGATTTTTTAGTTAAGTACTTTTTTTTAAATAAAAATAGATTCAATAAGTTAAGTGCTTTCATAAGAAATAGAAAGAGTATAATTAAGTAGAGGGTTTTTATTTAAATATAAAGAGATTTGGTAAGTTAGGTCCTTTTAATCAAACAGAAAAAGACTATATGAATTAAGTACTTTTATTTAAATTGAAAAAGATTTAATAGGTAGAGTACTTTTATTTAAATGGAATATGATTTGATCAGTAGAGTACTTCCGTTAAATTAGAAAGATTATAAGTAAGTGTGGTACTTTTATTTAAATAGAAAGAGATTTGATAACATAAGGACTTTCATTCAAATATAAAGAAAATTGATAGGATATGTACTTTCATTCAAATGGATAGAGATTTGATGAGTAAAGTACTATCATTTAAATTAAAAGAAATTTGATGTGTTGAATACTTTCTTTTAAAAAAATAGAGATATGATTTGTTCATTACTTTTACTCAATAAAGACGGGATTTAATGAGTTGAGTACTTTCATTCAAATAAAAAGAGATTTTATAAATGAAGCACCTTTATTTAAATGAAAAGAGACTTGATAAGTTAGGTACTTTTTTTCAAATACAATAGTTTTTGATAAGTGATATACTTTTATTTGAATAGACAGATATTTAATATTTTAAGTACTTTCATTCAAATAGAAAGTGATTTGATAGGTAAAGTTCTTTTTTTCAAATAGATAAAGGAATTAATAAGTTGAAAACTTATATGCAAATACAAAGAGATTTTATAAGTTTATTACTTTTATTCAAGAGAAAATAGATTTAATGAGTTGTGTACTGTCATTAAATATAGAAAGAGATTTGATAATGTTGAGATGTTTACATTAACTATTGCAAGGCTAAATGTATGTGCTGTAGCGCAAAAGCATGTGTTGGTGTACTACTGTTCGTGAGAGAGACGCCCACATGTAAGTCTCTCCACTCTAGTCCATGTAAGATTAGTATATGAAGGACATCGATTAGCTGTATAGGGCTCTCTGTTAGAAGAATTACATAGTTAAAGTAAAAGTAATGGCTCGTGGCACGAAAGAATTTGTAATAGATTTAATATATAGATTTATTAAACTTTTATTACATATATTATAAGATATTTTTCCTCATTAATTTAAAAGATAAGTTTTGTACTTTTATTAAATTAAAAAGAGATTTGATAAGATAAGAACTTTTATTTAAATAGAAAAAGACTAAATGTGTTGATAACTTTCATTTAAACGAAACGAGATTTAATGAGTAGAGTATCTTCATTTAAATAAAAAGAGATTTGATGAGTTGAGTATCGTCCTTTAAATGAAAAGAGATTAAATTAGTTTAGTACTTTTGTTCAAATTGAAAGAGTATAAATATGTTAAGTACTTACATTTAAATGAAATGTAATTTATTATAAAACATTTTTTTAAACATTACAAAATTCATAGCGTCAAGTATTTTTAAACAAAAATAAAGAGATATTATATAAGTTAAGTACTGTCATTTAAATAGAACGGGATTTAATAAGTCAAGTAATTTTATTTAAAAAGAAAGATATCTGATGAGTTAAGTACTTTTATTTTTACGAAAAGAGATTTAATGAGTGAAGTACTTCCTTTAAAATAGAAAGAGATTTGATAAATTAAATACTTTTATTTAAGTAGAAAGGGATTTGAAAAGTTAAGTACTTTCATTCAAAAAAGAAGAGGTTTATTAGGTTGCGAACTTTTATTAAATAAAAGGATATTTATAAGCATAGTACTTTTATTTAAATTGTAAGAGATTTAATTAATTGAGAACTTTTAGTCAAAATGTAAGAGATTTGATGAGTTAAGTATTTTTATATAAATAAAAAAAGATTTATTAAGTTTAGTTCCTTTTTTTAAATAAATAACGATTTAATGAGTTCAGTACTTTCTTTTAATTAGAAAAGTAATTGAGGAGTCAATGAATTTAATTAAAAAAAAAAATTTGATTTGTAATGTTCTTTTATTTAAACAAAAAAAAATTTGATGAGCTAAATACTTTCTTTTAAACTGAAGAAGAACTTACAAATTAAGTGCTTTTATTCAAACAAAAGGCTATTTGGTTAGTAGAGTTTTTTATTTGGACAAAAAGAGATTAAATTATTTGACTACATGAATTCAAGTAATAAGATATATTTTGTGTTAAGTACTTTCATTTAAATACTTAGAGATTTAATATTTTGAGTACTTTTATTCTAAATGATTGAGATTAAATGAGTTAGGTCGTATATAATTTAAATAGAAAATGATTTTATGAGTTGGGTTTTTACATTTAAATGGAAAAAGATTTGATAACGTAAGTACTTTTATTCAGATAGAAAGAGATTCGATAGTTTAAGTACTTATCCTAAAATAAAAAGAGAATCAATGCGTTTAGTACTTTCACATAAATAAAGAAAGATTTGATGCGTTAGGTACATTCATTGAAATAAAAAGAGAATTTATAAGGTGATTACTTTAATTCCAATAAAAAAAATTTTAATTTGTTTAGTACTTTGATTTAAATAGAAAGAAAGTTGATGAGTTAAGTAATTTCGTTTAAATGAAAACAGATTTAATGAGTCTGGTACTTGCTTTCAATTAGGAAAAGATTGGATAATTTAGGTAATATTATTTAAAATAAAATATATTTTTTTTATTAGGTTCTCTTATTTAAACAAAAAGAGATTTATTTAGTGAAGCACTTTTATTTAAATAGAATGAAATTTTAAAAGTAATGTACTTATTTTACAATAGAATGAGATTAGAGAAATTTATTACTTCTATTTAATTGAAAAGAAAATTGATAAGTTTAGTACATTCATTCAAAGAAAACAAAATCTAATGAGTAGAAAACTTTAATTTATATGAAAAGAAATGTAATAGGTTTAGAACATTTTTTACAATTAAAACAGATTTAATAATACAAGTATGTTTATTAGGTGAAAAGAGATTTAAAGAGTTGCGAACTTTTATTAAAATTTGAAGAGATTTGATAAGTTGAGTACTTTTATTTAAATAGTAAGAAGTTTAACTAGTTGAGGTATTTCAATCAACTAAAAAGAGAAAGAATGATTTGAGTAGTTTTTTTTAAATAGAAGGAAATTTGTGTGAGCTTAGTACTTTCATTCAAAGGGATAAATATTTAAATAGTTTAGTTTTTTAATTAAAGCAGAAAAAGATTTATGTGGATAAATACTTTCATTCAAATAAAGAGAGATTTAATAAGTCGATAACTTTTATTCAAATAAAAAGAGGGTTGATAAATTAATTACTGTCATTCAAATACAAAGAGATTTGATGAGTTTGGTACTCTCATTCAAATAGCAAGAGATTTAATAAGTTGAGTACTTTTATTTAAATAGAAAGAGAATTGAAAATTAAGTACCATTATTTCAATTGAAGGAGCCGTGATAAGTTGTGTACTTTCATTTAAATAGAAAGAGGTATTGTTTTAATTACTTTCATTTAAATTGAATAGGATTTAAAAAGTTTAAACTTTTAATTGAATAGAAAGATATTTGATAAGTTTAGTACTTTTATTTTAATAAAAACAGATTTTACAAGTCAAGTACTTAAATTTAGAAAGAAAAAGATTTGATGAAATGTATACTTTTAGTAAAATGGAAAAAGATTTAATGAGTTTAGCACTTTTGTTCAAGTGGAAAGAGATTAAAAGAGTAGATTACTTTTATTAAGATAGAAAAAAATGTAAATAATTAGGTATTGTCAATCAAATAATAAGAGATTATATCAGATATAATCTTTAATTAAAAAAAAAAGAGAATTGAAGAGTTAAGCTCTTAAAATATATTAAAAGAGATTTAATTAGTTGAGTACTTTCATTCAAATAGAAAGAGATCTAACCTTTTGGATACGGCAGAACTCTGCGTGTGGCTATTTCTCTGGACGGCAGGGTCTGACGCGAACAACATATAATTAATATAACACTGCAAAGTGTGGCGGGCAATTCCGTTCTGTGCACGAGAACATTCAAATGGAGTATTTGATGATTAAGTCATAATTTTTTAAAAATATATATATTTCACATACTTTAACTATAACATTCCACTTTAATAACTATTAATATAATTAAATATGATAGATTTTGAAACATTGTACAGTACATAAACCTGCGTCACAATTTTTCCATTGATAACGAGATCTTCGCCTTGTATCATTTTTGGAACACACTATACAATTTTGTAACATTTTTATAGAATTTTTAGATTCACAGTGGGATGGAAAATATTTCTCAGTTAGTCTAAACGGTTAGTCCCCGGTATATCTACTACAGCTAATGTTACTGTTCATATCCTTGTATTTTCTCGAAATTTCTTTTTGTAGTGTAAGATAAAACGTTCGCATTATTACGTTTTTTGTTTAAAACCGCGCGTAGTTCAAAGAGATAACATACAAGAAAGCCACATTAGTAGCGCGTCGTCCTAAAAAATGATATCCGCGAAAGCAACTATAGTTACGTGTCGTCCTAAAAATGATAACCGCGACAGCCACTATAGTGGCGTGTCGTCCTGAGAAATGATATCCGCGAAAGCCACTATAGTTGCGTGTTGTATCTAAAAGGTTAATGAGTTTGGTACTTTCATTAAAATGAAAAGAGATATTGTGAGTTAAAGACTTTCATTTAAATAGGAAAAGATTTTATTAGTTGAGTAATTTCAATCAAATAAAAAGACATTTGATGAGTTTAGTACTTTCTTTTAAATAGAAGGAAATTTGATAAGTTAAATATTTCTAAAAAAATTGAAAAAGCATTCATAAGCCGCGTACATTCATTTAAATGAAAAGAAATTAAAGAAATTAAGTACTTTCAATCAAATAAAAAGAGATTTTACGTGTTTAATACTGTCATTTAAATCAAAAAAGATTAAATTTGTTGAGTTTTTTCAATCAAATTGATAAAAAATTGAATAAATTGTGTACTCTTATTCTAATAGCAAAATATTTATTGATTTTGATACTTTTGTTTAAATAGAGAAAGTTTTAATAAGTAAATATGATGAGTTTTGAACTTTTATTTCAATAGAAAGAGATCTGCTGAGTTAAATACTTTAGTTCAAATGAAAAGAGATTTGATAAGCTAGTTACTTTTATTAAAAAGAAAAAAAATTATTTTGTAAAGAACCTCTATTTAAATAAATAGAAATATTATGTGTTTAGTACTTTCGTTCAAATGCAAAGAGATATGATGAGTTGAGTACTTTTATTCAAATAGAAAGTGATTTGATAAGTTAGGAACTTTTCTTTAAATAGGTATAGATTTAATTAGTAGAGTAATTTTTAATAAATAAAAATAGATTTAATGAGTATAGTACTTTAATTAAATAAGAAGGAAATTTAATAAGTTAAGTACTATCATACTAATTGAAGGGGATTTGATAAGTCGTGTACTTTCATTCAAATGGAAAGAGAATTGATAAATTGGGTACTAAAATTTTAATAGATAGATATTTAATAAGAAATTACCATTATTTAAATAGAAAAATATTTGATGAGTTTAGAACTTTTATACAAATAGAAAAAGATTTGATGAACTGAGTAATTTTGTTAAAAGTAAAAAAGATTTTGAGAATTAAGTCTTTTCAATCAAATAAAAAACGATTATTTTAATTTTTTTTTTTCATTTATTTAAAAAAGAGATTTGATTTGTTTAATACTTTCATTCAGATAGAAAGATATTAGTTGCGTTTGGTGCTTCTATTCCAATGAATGCAGATTTAATAAGTTCAGTTTTTTTATTAAAAAAGCAAAGAAGTTTTATAAATTTAGCCCTTTTATTTAAATAGAAAAAGATTTGATGTGTTTGTATATTTCATTTGAATCGAAAGAGATTTAATGAGATGAGTTTTTTTTTTAATTAGAAAAGGATGTAATATGTTAAGCACTTTTATTAAAATGGAAAGAGATATAATAAATTAAGTACATTAATTTAAATTAAAAAGGGACTTAAATAGTCAATTTCTTACATTTAAATTAAAAGAGATTTGATATGTATAAAACCTCTATTTCTATAGAAATAAATTTATAAATTGAGTAATTTCATTGAAATTGAAAAAAAGTTTTTAAGTAAAAAACTTTTATTAAAAAAAAAAGAGATTTTTTTTGTTTAGTACTTTTATTTAAATAGGTAGATACTTGATGTTTTGAATACTTTTATTCAAATAAAAAGTGAATTGATATACTAAGTACTTTTATTTAAATAGAGAGAGATTTGATTATTTAGGTACTTTCTTTTAAATAGAAAGAGATTAAAAGAGTAAAGTACTTTAATTCATATGAAAAGAGGTTTGATGTGTTAAATAATTTTATAAAAATAGAAACAAATTTAATAAGCAATTTAATTTTATTTAAAATAAAGAGATATTGATGAGTTAAGTACTTACATTCAAACATAAAAGGATTTGATAAGATAAATGCTTAAATTAAAATAGAACAAGATATTAAGAGTTGAGTACTTTTATTCTAATAAAAAAAGATTTGATGTGTTAAGTACTTTTATTTAAATAGAAAGAAATTTGATAAGTTAAGTACTTGGTTTTAAAAAGAAAAAGATTTATTGAGTTGAGTCCTGTTATTTAAATAAAAAGAGATTAAATGAAATATGTACTTTTATTTAAATAGAAAGATTCTGTTAAGTTAAGTACTTTCATTCAAATAGAAAGAGATTTTGAAAGTTGTGTACTTTAATTCAATTAAAAAGAGATTTAATAAGTAGAGTACTTTTAGTCAAATAAAAAGAGATTTAAGGAGTTAAGTACTTTTATTCTTAAGAACAGAGATTTGATAAGTTAGGTACCTTTTTTTAAATAAAAATGAGATTTGATGAGTTTAGTACTATAATGCAATTTAAAAAAATTAGGCAATCTGAGTATATTTACACAAATAGAGAAAGATTTGTTATGTAAAGTACTTAAATTTAAATAAAACAAGATTTAATAATTTTGATTACTTTTATTACAATGAAAATAGGTTTAAAAATAAATACTTTTATTAAAAAAAGAGATTTGATGTGTAAGGTACTTTCGTTTAAATAGAAAAAGGTCTGATTTGTTAAGTACTTTCGTTTAAATAAAAAGAGATTTGATTATCTGAGTACTTTCGTTTTGATAGAAAAAGATCTGATGTTTTGATTACTTTTATTATAATAGAAAGAGATATATTGAGTGGAGTACTTTTATTAAAATAGAAAAAGATTTGATAGGTAAAGTATCTTTATTCAAATAAAAAGATATTTGATGCAGTAAGTACATTTCTATAAATAAAAAGATATGTGTAGGTTTAGAACTTTGTTTTAAAAAGAAAGAGATTCCATAAGTTTAGTACTCTTATTTAAATAGAAAGAGGTTTAAAAAGTTGTGTACCTTTATTTAAATTAAAAGAGATTTGATAAGGTATGTACTTCAATTTAAATGGAAAAAGATATGATGAGATAAGTACTTTCATTCAATTAGATGGTAATTTTTTGAGCTAAGTTCTTTCACTTAAATAGAAAGATATTAAAAGAGCTAAGTACTTTTATTCAAAAAGAAAAGGATTTCATCAGTTAAGTACTTTAATTCAAATAGAACAAGAGTTGATAAAATTGGAACTTTCACTCATATTGAAAGAGACTTGGTAGGTTAAGTACTTTTTTTAAATAGTAAGAGATATAATAAAATAAGTACTTTTATTTAAATAGAAATAAATTTATATTAGTCGAGTACTTTTATTTAAATAGAAAGAGATTTAATAAAAAGTTTACTATTTTCAAATGGAGGGAGATTTATAAGGTTATGTACTTTAAAAAAAAAAAGAAATAGCTAAAATAAGTTTAGTACTGTCATCCGAATAGAAAGTGATTTAATAAGTTAAGTAGTTTTACTCAAATTGAGAAAGATTTAATGAGTTAAGTATTATTGTTTAAATAAAAAAATAGTTGATAGAATAAGTTCTTTTTTTAAATAAAATGATTTTTTATAAGTTAAGTACTTTTATTAAAATAAAAAGAGATTAGATGAGGTCAGTAAAATAATTTAAATAGAAAGAAATTTGATAAGATGAGGACTTGCATTCGAATAAAAAAGGATTTAGTGAGTTAAGAACTTATAGGTAAAACGAAATGATTTGAAAAGGCTAGTACTTTTACTCAAATAGAAAAAGATGTGATGAGTTAAGTACTATCATTTAAAATGAAAAAGATTTGATAAGTTTAGTACTTTTATTTAAATAAAACGAGATTTAATTAGTTTGGTACTTTTATTTAAATGATAAGAGACTTGATAAGTTAGTTTCTTTCATTTAAATAAGAAAAGATTTAATTAGTTTAGTACTTTCATTAAAATAGGAAGAGATTTAGTTAGTAAGGTACTTTTTTTCAAATAAAAAGTAATTTAATTAGACGCATAAAATCAAATGAAGGGATAAAGATTTAATAAGAGGAGTACTTTTATTCAAATATTATGAGAATTGATGTGTTAAGTACGTTTATTACCATAATAAGAGATTGGATTAGAATACAGCTTTCATTCAAATGCAAAAATATTTTATAAAATTTGTACTTTCGTTTATATGGGACAAGCATAAATTATTAGAATTATTAGAATTAATAATTAGATTTTTTCTAATTAGAATTTCTATTAGATCTGTAAATAATAAATTTATTTTGACTTGGTTATAAAATACTAGTTTTACATTATTATTTTTAAAACATTTATTTATTTTATTCGAAAAAAATTTGATAAACGAGAACTTAATAAGTTTTTTGCTGTTCTGTTTTTTTTTCTAAACTTTATCTATTTTTACCTTATTAAACACCATGTGTATGAGACTCGTAGGGAAATTATTTTGTAAGATCAGTTCTATTCTTTTCTTATTTTCGATATAGAATTTGTTACTACCTAATATCAGAGCTCTAAATAATAAACCTTTAATGACCCCAATTTTTTTCCTCATTGGATGATTCGAATAATAATTTCAATCTACCAGAGCTTGTAGGTTTAACATACCAGCTCGTTACAATGGAACCGTCCTTGTTTCTTATAATATTCATACCAAGGAAGAATAAGGTTCTATTATTCTCTACCTCTATTGTGAATTGGATGTTATTATTGACACTAATGAAGGTCTTAAGTGTTTAGTCAATTCTATCTTTAGTTATTGCTGTGACAATGTCATAAACATAAACCTTCAGGAAAATAACTGAAAAGTGTAAACTGCCTTTAGTCTTTTTTAAGATATAATTTATCACTAGATTAGCTAGCACTTGGCTCGCTGGATTACCCATGCTAGTGCTATCCATTTGTTGGTAGAAAGACCAGTTGAACTGAAAGTAGCTCGATTCGAAACAAAATTGTAATAGTTCAATCAAGATATTCATCGAGACATATATAAATTTAGCAAGTTCTTTTTAATCCTAACTGATCGTTTTTAATACCAGTTCTTTTGGAATGTTGGTAAAAAGGGAGATCAGGTTTAATGATACAAGTATGTATCCTTCTGGTAATTTTATTTCTTATATAAACTCCGCAAACTCAATCGAAGTTTTGATGGAAAAAACAAGATTATTGAGATAGATTTTGTTAACGCCTGATGTACAGACTTTGCTAATTTATAGCACGGTGACCCTTTAGAACTCACACCCGGCTTAAAGCACATTCTTTTTTGTGAGTTTTCCATAATCCATACAGTTTTTGCGCGACTAAATTTTAAGATCCTTGGTTTTTTCCTAATTCTTCTGAGATGATAAATTCATTTTGTAATTTGATTATTAAATTTTTTGCCAAATTTTTAAATTTGTTGGTAGGATCCTTGCCTAATATACTGTATGTGATTCTATCTTCCCACAATTTTTCAATTTCTTTGATGAATTCCTGTGTTTTTAATTGAATAACTGTGTTTTTTTTCTTTATCTGGTCTTGTTATTATTAAGTTCAAATTCTGTTTCAAGAAACGTTTTGTTGTTAGATAGTTTTTTTTTGTTTTATTCTTCCATAGTTTTTGGTTTTTATATTTTAGTATTTATTTAATTCATCAAATCCCGTTGCATTTGAATAAAAGTAATTACCACATAGTATCTTTTTATATTTAAATAAAAGTACATAACTTATTAAATATCGTTCTATTTTAATTAAAGTACTCAACTCTTTAAATCTCTTTTAATTTGAATGAAAGTACTCTACCTAAAAGATCTCTTTCAAATTAAATTAAAGTACGTAACTTATTAAATTTAATTTATTTTAATAAAAGTACTTACCTCATAAAATCTCATTTTATTTAAATTAAAGTATTAAACTTATCAAATCTGTTTGTATTTTACTAAAAGTTCTTAGCATTCCAATTATTTTTTCATTTGTTAAAAAGTTCTTTATTCATCAAATCATTTTCTATTTAAATTAAAGTACTCAACTTATTAAATCTTTTTTTATTTGAATAAAAGTATATACTCATTAGATCTCTCTCCATTTGAATGAAGGTACTAGACTTATCTGATCTCTGTTTATTTATGTAAAAGTAATCAACTCATTAAATTTCTTTCAATTTGTATGAAAGTACTCAACACATCGAATCTTTTTCAACTTGAATAAAAGTACAAAACTTATTAAATCTCTTTTTACTTAAATGAAAGTACTTAATTTATCAAATTTCTTTTTATTTAAATGAAAGTACTTAACTCATTAAATCTGTTCCTTTTAAAATCAAAATACTTAGCTTATTAAATATCTTTCTATTTAAAGGAAAGTACTTAACTAATTTACCCTTATTCCATTTGGGTAAAAGTAGATTATTAATAAAATCTTATTTTATTTAAATAAAGATACTAAACTCAACATTTCTCTATCAATTTAAATAAAAGTAATAAACTGTTCTAAAATCTTTCTATTTGAATAACAGCTCTAAACCTATTTATTCTCTTTTAATTTTTGTATAAGGTACGCTAAATAATAAATTTTTTCCTTTTTAAAAGAAAGTACTCGACTCAATTAACCTCTTTTTATTTAAATAAAAGTACTCTACTTATTAAGTCTCTTTTTTATTTGAACGAAAGTACTGAAATTATCATTTCTCTATTCATTTGAATGAAAGTACTAAACTAATCAAATCTCTTTCTATTTAAATAAAAGTAATTAACTCAACAAAATTTTTTCTATTTTAATTGATGTATTTCCTTTATCAAATTTCTTCCAATTTTGATGACATTACTTAATAAATCAAATCCCTTGTGATTTGAATGAAAGTTTTTAACTTATGAAATCTCTTTGTATTAGAATATAAGTTTTTTATTTATCAATTATTTTTCTATTTGATAAAAAGTATTCTACTCATCAAATCTCTTGCTATTTAAATAAAAGTACTATATTTAATAAATATCTTTTTATTTAAATGAAGGTAATTTACTTATCAAAAATCATTGTAGTTAAATAAAAATACCTAATTGATTAAGTCTCTTTCGATTTAAATAAATGTACCTTACTTATTAAATCTCTTTTTATTTGAGTGAAAGTACTCAACTCATTAAATACTGAGATATTAGAATGAAAGTAATCAACACGTCATATATCTTTCTTATTAAATGAAAGTACTTAACTCATTAAACCTCTTTCTATTTTAAAAAAAGTACTTAACTTATTTATTCTTTTTTTACGTAAATAAATGTAATAAACTTATTCTATTTTTCTTCATTTAAATAAAAGTACTTAACGCATCAAATCTCTTTCCATTTTTAGGAAAGGACTCAACTAACTTACGCTTACTTTATTTAAGAGAAAGTACTAAATTAATAATATCTTATTTCATTTGAATAAATGTATTAAATTCATCTTATCTCTTTCTATTTAAATTAATATGCTTAACACATCAAATTTGTTTCTATTTAAATAAAAATACTTAACACATCAAGTCTCTTTCTATTTAAATAAAAGTACTTCACTTATTTTCACTCTTTTTATTTAAATGAAAGTACTCAACTTATCAAATTTCTTTCTATTTGAATGATAGTACTCAGCTTATAATATTTTTTTCCTTTTAAATCAAAATAATCTACTTATCAAATCTTTTTCTATTTAAATAAAGGTACTCACTACACTAAATCTTTTTCCATTTGAATAAAAGAACTTATATCATAAAATCTCTATGTATTTAAAAAAAAGTTTTGAACACATCAAATCTGTTTCTATTTTAATAAAAGATCCTTACACAACAAATCTTTTCTTATTTAAATAAAAGTACCTAACTCTTAAAATCTCTATTTATTTAAAAGAAAGTATTAAAATTATTATATCTCTCTCAATTTAAATAAAAGTACCCAAACAATTTATTTTTTTTCCTTTTATACGAAAGTACTAAACTTTTAAAATATCTTTCCATTTAAATAAATGTACTCAACTAATCAAATTTTTTTTTATTTAAAAAAAAGTACTCAAAAAATAAAATATCTTTCTATTTGAATATAAGTACTTACTTCAATTAATCTCTTTCTATTAGAATTATAGTACTTAACTCATTAAGTTTCTTTCTATTTAAATAAAAGAATTCTAATAAAAATAGATCTAATAGGAATAATTATTAGGATCTAATAGAAATAATCTAAAAGATCTAATAGGTTGATAAACTAGAACAATCGAACTTAGTTACCAAAATACCATGTAAATGTGACAAATGTTACATAGGGCAAACCCAACAAAAATTAAAAAAAAAAAAAAAATCATATGGATTATTTGTAAACCTACAAATGTTCCAAATAATAATACTACTTTGTTAGCTAAACACAATTTTAAGACAAGACACTAGTTCAAGTTTAAAGATACAGCTAATTTAGACAGAGAACATAACTGGTACAAGAGAAACATAAGCGAAATGTACCACATATCGAATAACAATAAAGTTAACTATAGGAAAGACACGAACAATCTTAACAACATCTATAATAAAATTTTAAAATTTAATTATCATAACAGGACACACAAATAGAGGACATCATAATACTTAAGATACTTGGATTCTTAAACACTAGTCTAGATAGAATCAGTATTTAAAAACGTGTGATAAGATAAGGTTTTTCAGGATCAAATTGTATTGTAATATATTAGGTTTTATTAAAATGTATGACTCTGTAAAAAAGATTATATGTATGGACACGAGAACTGTAAATGATTAAGGTAAAAAAAAAAAAAGAAATTAAAATTTATTGTAATATTTATAAACAAGTCATAATAAAATTTTTTTAGTTGCTGATCAGGTCTCCAGTAAGGGACGAAACGTACAACTAGTTCAGATTAATTGTTCATAAGATTTATTATCCGTTTATAACTCCCTTTTAGACCTATATATTTTTGATAAGTTTAGGACTTTTATTCAAATAAAAAGAAATTTGATGTTTTAGGTAGTTTTAATAAAATAAAAAAAATTTTGATAAGTTTAGTTATTTTATTTAAATAAAAAAAGATTTGATATGTTCAGTACTGTTATTAAAAAGAAAGAAAATTTGATAAGTTTAGTACTTTCATTCAAATAAAGAAAGATCTGTTGTGTAAACTACTTTTTATTCAAATGGAAAGAGATATATAGTGTTAAGTACCTTCCTTTAAATTGAAATAGATTTAATGTGTTAGGTATTTTTTTTTAAACAGAAAAAGTCTTGTTGAGTTGCATACGTTTATACAAAAATCGAAAGAAAATAAATAAGTTTAGTACTGTCATTCAAATCTAATGAGTTTAAATAAGTAAAGAACTTTTATATAAAAGGAAAGATATTTGATTAGTTCGGTATTTTTATAACAAAAAAAAAAAGATTTGATGATTTAGGTACTTTAATTCAAATATAATAATTTTTAATAAATAAAGTACTTTTATTTAAATAAAAAGAGATATAATAAGTACTGTAATATCATTAAAATAGAAAGAGGATTGATAAGTAAAGCCCTTTTTTTAAATGAAAATGTGATTGATAAATTGAAAACTTTTATTTAAATACAAAGATATTTAATAAGTTTATTAATTTCTTTTAAGTAAAAAGAGATTTAAAAAGTTAAGTTCTGTTTTAAAAATTAAAAGATATTTGATAAGTTAAGTACTTTTATTCAAATAGAAAGAGAATTGATAAGTAAAGTAATTTTATTTAAATAGAAAGAGATTTAATTATTTAGGTACCTTTTTTCAAATAGAAAGAGATTTGTAAAGGTAAGTATTTTAATTTAAATAAAAAAACATTTAATGAGTTACGTACTTTTTTTAAAAAATAGGAGAATTGATGAGTTAAGTACTTTCATTTAAATGAAATAAAATTTAATAAGTAGAGTTTATATTCAAATAAAAAAAGATTTCAATATTTAAGTACATTTATTTTAATAGAAAGAAATTTAATAATTTAGGTTCTTTAATTTAATTAGAATGAAATTTTATATGTTAGGTACTTTTATTCAAATAAAAGAGATTTTATTAGTATAGTACTATTATTCAAAAAAAAAAGATTTGATGTGTATAGAACTTTCATTTAAAAAGAAAAAGATATAATGTTTTGATTACTTTTATTTAAATATAAACCAAATTTAATGAGATAAGAACTTTCTTTCTAATATAAATAGATTTATTGAGTAAAGTACTTTCATTCAAATATAAAGAGATTTAATAAGATAAGTACTATAATTTAAATGCAAAAAGATTTGATGAGTTAGGTACTTTCATTCAAATGGAAAGAAATTTGATGACTTAAGCACTTTCGATCAAAAGTAAAGAGAAATAATAAATAAAGTACTGTTAATAAAATACAAAGAGATTTATTGGTTCGGTACTTTTATTTAAATAGCAACACATTTTATGAGCTTAGTAATTTTAATTTAATGAAAAGATATTTGATAAGCTTATTACATTCATTGGGGAAAAAAGAGATTTGATTAGTTTAGTACTTTCTTTCAAATAAAAATAGATTTATTGTGTTTAGTACTATTATTTAAAAGGAAAGAGATTCAAAAGCTTGAGTACTTACATTTAAAGAGAAAAAAATGTAGTAAGGTAAACATGTATAATAAAATAGAAAGAGATTTGAAAAAATAAGTAGTTTTTTTTAAATATAAAGGGATTTAACAAGTTGAGTATTTTTAGTTAAGTAGAAAGTGATTTGATGTTTTTTGGTACTCCCATTCAAATAAAAAGATACAATAAGTTTTGTACTTTCATTTAAATAGGAAAAAATTTAATAAGTTCAGTACTTTTATTTAAAAAGTAAGACATTTAATAACTTAAGTTATTTCAATCCAATAGATAAAGATTTAATGAGTTAAATATTTTCGTTAAAATTGAAAAAGATTTTATTAATTAAGTACTTTTAATCAGATAAAAACATATTTAGTAAGTTTTTTACTTTCATTCAAATAAAAAGAGAATTGATTATTTAGAAATTGTTATTCAAATTAAAAAGAGATTTGACTTGTTGAGTACTTTTATTTAAATAAAAAAGATTTAATATGTTTAGTACTTTCTTCCTAACAGAAAGATATTTAATTAGATAAGAACTTTTGTTCAAACAGAAAATTTTCTGATAAGTTAAGTACTTTTATTTAAATAAAAATAGAATTGATATTTTGAGTAATTTTATTCTAATAGAATAAGATTTAACGAGATGATTACTGTGACTTAAATAAAAGGAGATTTGATAAGTTGAGATTATTCATTTAAATGAAAAAATAGTTGATTAGTTAAATACTTTAATTTAAATAGAAAAAGATTAGATAAATTGTGTACTTTTATTTAAATAGAAAGAGATTTTAAGTATTGAGTACTTTTATTCAAATAGAAAGATATTTAATAAGATTGGTACTTTTACTGATATAAAAAGAGACTTGATAGTTTAACTGCTTTGAGTTAAATAGTAAGAGACTTAATAGGTTGAGTACTTTTATTCTAAAACAAATAGATTTGATATATAAAATATTTTTTTTTAAGTAAAAAAAAATTGGAAAAGATTTGTACTGCCATTAAAATTGAACGAGATTCGATAAGTTAAGTGCTTCTATTAAGATAGAAAGAGATTTGTAAAGTTAAGAACTTTTTTTTAATAAAAAGACATTTGAAGAGTTAAGTTCTTTGTTTATTTAAAATAAAGTATATTAAATAAAAAACTTTTTTTTAAATACAAAGAGATTTAATTTGTTAAATACTTTTATTTAAATGGTAAGAAATATGTTAAGATCATTTAAGTAAAAAGTGATTTGATGAGTTGAGTAATTTCATTCAAATAAAACAAAATTTAATTATTTTTGTACTTTAATTAAAAGGTAAAAAAATTTGATTAGTTGAATACTATTATTAAAATAAAACGAGATTTAATGTGGTTGGTACCTTATTTTAAATAAAAAGTTATTAAATTAGTAAGGTACTGTCAATTAAATAAAAAGATATTTAATGAACTTATTACTTTTATTTAAATATAAGGAGACTTAATGTGTTAAGTATTTTTATTTAAATAATAACAGATTTAATTAGTTAATAACTGTTATGTAAATAAAAAAAATTTAATGAGTTGAGTACGTTTAATAAAAGGAAAGAACATATGATAAGTTAAGTACTTTCATTCAAATAAAAAAAGATTTTGTTAGTTTAATATATATTTATAAGTAGTAAAAAATTGATAAGTAAAGTACTTTCACTCAAATAGAAAGAGATTTGATGAGTTGAGTACATTCATTTAAATAGAGAGAGATTTAATTAGTTAAGTTCTTTTATTTAAGCGAAAAGAGATTTGATGAGTTGAGTACTGTTATTCAAATTGAAAAAGATTTATTAAGTTAAGTTTTTTCATTTAAATGTAAAATGATTTAATTTTAAAAGTACGTTATTTCAAATAAAACGTGATTTAATCAATTAGGTACTTTTAATGAATGAAAAGAGATTTAATTGGTTAAGTACTTTTATTGAAATTTAAAGAGAAATAATGTAGTAAGGCCTTTAATTTAAATAAAAATACATTTGAATTATCTATTGCTTTTATTCAAAAGCATAAAAATTTTACAAATTGAGTACTTTTATTGAAATGAAAAGAGATTTAAATAGTTGAGTACTCTTAGTAAAATAAAACTAGATTTTATTTGTCTAGTACTTTCATTTCATTGAAGAAAGATTTGATAAGTCAGGTACATTCATTTAAATTGAATGACATTTGATTAGTTATATACTCTTTTTCACATAGAAAGAGACTTGATGAATTGGGTACTTTTATTAAAATTTAAAAAGATTTAAAAAGTTATTCAATTTTCTTTAAAGGGAAAGAGATTTTATTAGTAGAGAATTTTTAATCAAATAAAAAGAGATTTAATAAGTATAGTATTTATATTCAATTAGAAGGAAACTTGATAAGTAAAGTACTATTATTAAAATTATAATAGATTTGATAAGTCGTTTATTTTCATTTGAATGGAAAAAGACTTGATTGGTTAGGTTCTTTTTGTTAAATAGTAAGAGATTTAATGGATTGAGTACTTTTATTCCAAAACAATTAGATTTGATAAGTTTAATACTTTTATTTAAATAGAAAGAGATTTAATAAGATTAGTACTTTAATTAAAATGGAAAGAGATTTGATATGTTTAGTACTTTTCTTGATGCGACCGATGCCTTAATCAGTACTCTAGTAGATTGTTGTGAATCGAGAAATCTCCTTACAGTTGATATTGAGATTGTTTATTAACAGGAAGGACGATAAGAAAATAAAACACAATAACAAATATATTTGAGCCTAGTCAGTACAAAGAAGTACGCTTCATTTGGCTCGTCAGGAAAAAGCCTTTCAGCATAAAAACCTTAGTTGAAACGCTGACAAAGAATCCGTACAAATAAGGATAATTCTTGCAACGTGCAGGACCGCTTTTGTTCCTTTGTCGCTGACCGAACTTAAATGGTGTAGTATTGCGCAATAAAAATAGTTCTCTTTGAAGTAGTTTTCGTAAGTATCAGTTTTTATACGATAGATAAATCTCGAGCGATGAATCACGCGTGATGCGTAACGAGTAATGATAGGCGCTAGAACGCGCTGGGCTTTATACAAAAAAGCGTTGCCATGCTGGACCAATCACTGGTAAGCCCGAGGATAACACTGCTGTCTATACGTGTGATTAGCGTAAGTAATGTAGTAAGAGAACGCGGGCTAGAAGAAAAAAGGAGCTTTTGTAAACATCTTGTCTCTACCGTGGTTACCACCAAAAAAAAACGATACTGCTTTGTTGCACGTGATTTACGCCTTGGCAGGGCTGTACATGACCCAGCGCTTCGCCCTACTGACTCGGTGCGTAGGAGACGCAAAATACACCCCTTCTTAAACGGGCATTATTTAAAATTTAAAAAAAAGGCAAACACTTATATACAAATTATAAACTATATACATACTGCTAACCGCAAATTACAATACATATTCATTAATTAACGCTACTATATTGCAAAAAAAAAAATCTTGTTTGTTTGTTATAAAAGGCTTGGCAAAGGAGAAAAACGTATAATACTGCGCTTTACAAGACCGTGGGCAGTTTTTACTCTGGCTACGCGTGCTATACTGTCGGCTCCTTTAGGTACTTCCGCGACACGTCCTAATAGCTATTTAATTAGGGGGCAATTATCTTCTTGCAGGATGACTAGCGTACCCAGGCTTATTTCGTATGATGTGCCTATGTGTAATTTTTTACGGATCGTCTGCCTGTTCCAATATTCTTTATTCAATCAGTTCCAAAAATGCTGTCTCATTTACTGTACATGCTACATTTGCGAAAGTCGCCGGGATAGTATATCCCTGTATTCGTCCTCTGGCAAACTCGTAAACGAATTTCCAATTAAAAAATATCCAGGTGTAAGAGCGCGCAAACAATTCAGGTCATTAGACAGAGGCGTGATAGGACACGAGTTAAGAATTGCCTCTATCTTAAAGACGTATGTTAATAATGCCTCGTAAAATAGCAATGTCTTGCCTATAATTCGAACTAAATGATATTGAAACGATCCTACGGTTGCCTCATATAGACCTTTAAAATAGGGAGCACGTGGTGGGATGAAATGCTACTTGATCCCTTCATTTACCAAACTTCGCGAGACGCGTGATTCTAGTTCGTTCGCCGCACCTACGAAATTAGTCGCGATGTCGAAATATATGTCCGCAAATTTTTCACAGCGTGCCATAAATCTACGCAAAGCTGCTAAAAATGCTTCAGTCGTCAGATCATTAACGAGATCTAAATGAACTGCCTTTATGCTGGAGCAGACGAATACCGCCACATATATCTGATGTTGCTTTTCTTTGAAGAATTACGGTCAGCAGTAGTCAACGTTAGTGTGGAGAAACGGACGATTTGGTAGAAGACGACTGGCAGATAGATCACTTATCGGATATTGCGGCGTAGCGGGTTTTAAACGTCGACAAGTAAATCATTTATATATTACGCGTTTAATGCTGCTTCACCCATTTATTGGCCAAAACGATTCGCGAAGTGCGTTTAAAGTAACTTGGGTACATGTGTGCCCTATTTAATAGTGCTTTTCGCGTATTACCGCGTTTGTAAATGTATGGTATTTCGATGATAATGCAGGATGCCTTTGCTCGTATGGCAAGTGCCTCTCTGCCAATCAACCTCCAAATTTTAATATTCCTAAATTGTCTACAAACGGGTTTAATACGAAAAATGACTCGCAAACCTCTTTTTCGGACTTAATCAATTTGATGATCTCGGGAAATGCTTCTTCCTGTATCAATCTAATGAAGATTACTTTCGCGCCTTTCCATTCGTCTACTGTTAACTCACTTTATATTCTTTTCTCTTTTAAATTGACTGAGATACGTGCGAATCTAGCGCAATACGCGATAAGGAGCTTTAATTTTACGGACGAGGGGTACCGCCTAAATAGTTCGAATAGCGTAGCAACCTTTGCGTGAGTTACAAACTTTTTCTTTTCCGGGATTTTGATTGGTTTAAATCTACTATGCAGTTAACTTAATTCCTGCTTGATAAGCCATGCATGGCTAGACTTCTAAAGCTTATTTCCACGGAGTTTAGCAGCTATAACGCCGCGAGAAATTAAATCTGCATAGTTATGCTTGAACGATACATGACGCCAAAGCTCGCGAGCTTTGCTCTCTTTAATTTCAGTGCAATCTTGAAAGCCAATGCAAAAGTACCGTATAATCTGCTTAAAATATTGTACGGCAGAAAATCATTTCTACGCAAAGCGTTTTTAGTGGCCTTAAAGAGCCGCGAGAGTATTAATGCGCGGCAAACTTCTAGGCGCGGAACTGATAGCATTTTAAGCAGTGCTTCCTTGGATTTAGCGCAGACTAATTATAACGTGCGATTTTTTCTCAACGTTTTAACATAAATGCACGCGTTGTAAGCCCTTTCGCTCGCGTCACAAAAACAGTGCATTTCTAGTTCTTCTCCATCGCCTGCTACGTTGCGCGTGAACCTTATCTCCTTGAGCGTATGGACATTTTGGCAGAACTTTTGCCATATTTTATATATATAGGCTGGGACATTTTCGTCTCACGTTGACTTTAATAGCTTTAGCCGTTGCATCATCATTTTTACGTTGATTTCTACCGGTCCTAATAAACCTAGCAGGTCGAATAACTGCGAAATTTCGGACAATATAGCGCGCTGAGTAACCTTCGATGGATCAGCTGCTCGCTTTACCGTATAGCCTATGTTATCTTCAGCTGCGTTCTTATTAATACCGAATGTTTTTAGCGTGCCTTACAAATCTAAATTTACGATGTTATTATCTGCGATATCTAAGTCCTTTAAAATCTCGGCGCAATTTGACGCGTATTGCTGCAAATGCATGCCAGCCTCTGCGGTTATTCTTATTAACTCGTTGCGGACTTGCTTTGATTCCCTAACTGAACGCGCTTCGGCTTAAAAGTCGTTCACATAGAGATCTTTTTTAAAAACCATAACAGCTCTCGGGAATCTGTGAAATTCGTCGCTCGTAAATTGATGTAAAGTCACCGTTGCTAAGAACGACGCGGAGGCGGTTCCATAAGTTGCTGTATTTAATCTATATGCTTTCATAGGCTCACTTTCCTGTCGACGCTAAAGTATAGTTTGGTACTTGCGGGTCAATTATTATCTGCCGATAAATCTTCGCAATGTCCGCAGTAATAGCGATAGCGCGTGATCAAAATCTTACTAAAAGTGCAAACAGTTCCTCCTGTATAGTTTGGCTAACCATTTATAAGTTCTTCTAAGATTTTCCGTTGTTGGTTTTTGCCAAAGCGTCGAACACTACTAGCAATTTGGTCGTAGGACTAGTATGCTTTAATACAGCATGATGCGGTAAATAGAATCTTACTTTGTAGAGTCCCTCTTCTGTCCTTGACATGTGACCTAGTTCTTTATATTCAGATAAGAATTTTATGTATTCCTTTCTAATTTCTAGCTTGCGCGATAATGATCGCTCCAAGGCATGAATTCTTCGTAACGCGCTCGTATACGAATCTCCTAACTAATTTTCTTATTTAAATAGCAGTCTCACTATAAATTTGCCAGTATCATCCTGACGCGTGTTGTCTTTATAATGTGGTTCTCAAAAGTTTTCCTCGTGCGACCTAATACTACTCTCAGCTACTTCTTTAATCTTCAAAAATTTTTCCCATTGTTAGTTTAAATCTATTGTGGCCGTTTAGCAATTAACGCTCTACGGAGTACGCGTAGCTCCTGTGCTTATAACAAGCAATCCTAGTACAGTTTCTTGGGCCAATAAATTTTCATTTAACCTTATGCTCTGTCCTGCGCGCCATAGTCAAGCAAAAATCTCGACACCTAGAATCGCGTCGATATTCGATGGCTTACAAAACTTGGGATCTGCTAATTGAATCCCTGTCGGTATTGTCAATTCTTCTCGCAGAATTCGTTGCAAAGGCAACCTATTCTTTACAGTAAGTAATAATAAAAATTGTATTTCTACCGAATAATTTTTTGTTTGCGATTTTACCGTTGCTAAGATTGCCTGTTTGACTCTAGTTCCCGTTTTGTTTACGCCAGAAATGGATACGCTTGCGTCCCGTTTGGCTATTCGCAGAATATCCGCAAACCGGATTGGTAAAAAATGTGCTTTGGAACCCTAATCAAGGAACACACGACACTCGTGTGGCCTGCTTTCGCGATCCAGTAAGTGCACCATTGCAGTAAGTAACAGCTAGGGTTTTTGCGAGTGATGGAGCTTTACATGTGCATTCTGCACAGCCGATGCTGTCCGCACGCAAAAACTCGTGATGCCCGTTGTTGCACATTCTGTAACGGCCTCGTACACATGTAACAACTAATGATGCCTGCTCTTGCTCTTTTTGTAGCAGTCATTCTTAATACATTTGTAGACGCGGTGACCAGCTTGTAAACAATTACAACACAAATTGGCGTTAACTACGATTCTTCTGCGCTCCTCGGGCTCTGCTCTCAGTAGCTGCTCAAACTCCGAAGATTTATTCTTCTCGCGATATATGCCACACAAAACAGTCGCGCATGTGAAATACGCTTGAACTTGTCCTCGGTCGAAACTTTGCAGCAAATTTCGCATAGAATTAAAACGCTACTCGTTACGCATCAAGTTCCTTCTGCTATTGTTAATCCTTTTAAAATGTTTTGTAGGCTTGGAGCTTACTAGCGCATTTCCCAGAATGCACAAGAATTTCACAAATTTGTTTATTGTTGGTAAAGCATCTCAGGTTTACCGTTGTTCCCATTGAAGACGTGTTGCTAGATCTACTCGCAAAAGATGCGCAGCAATAGCAAATTGATCGACAAACACTCTATTAGTCGCTACTAATGCCCTATAATTTGCAGTCAGTGTATCAGGCGCGGCAATTAAAGACAAGAGAAGTTCACTGTCAATCGGGGGACCTACTAAAATAGCTCGCACGTGCCTATTTATGAATAATAGCGAATTGTCATAGCACTCGACTGAGGTCTTCCACGCAATCAAATAATTATCCGCGGTGATTTCTAGAACTCCTATTTTCTCCGCGGCAAGTCTAGATAAGCATGATTTTAAATACGCAAACTTTTGTATATCTCGAAGCGCGGGATTATCTTCTATCACTGATTAAAACGTGTCCGCGATACTCGGCGATTTTTTATGTTACCCGTCAAAATGAGGTATTTGTACCGCCGATATTCTGTAAATACTATCTACGGACGGACTGCTTACCGTAATTCTAACTGGAGAAGACAGACTCGTAATTGGCGAATTTGTGTCATTAGTTGCTACTGATTCAGCTCTATTAATGATCAACTTCGCCTCCGCCTTAGCATCGATGACTGACTCGACATGATTAGGAATTTCGTCAACCAGCGTTCTCATCGCTTCACTAGAAGTTTTCTCTATTAAATCCTCAAATATTGCTACAATTTTTTTAACTTTGAAAATTCTAAGCATTAATTTCTTTATATCGCGCGGGCTGAAACGATCTATCTCGCTCACCGCCTTTTGAAATTGCGCGAATTCTTTCTTTACATACTCGAATCACTGTACAACGTGCTCGACATCACCACGTGTTCTACTCAAAAAAAGCATTTTCACGACAGAAAGCGAAAATAAAAAGAGAAAAGGAGGAAAAAACACGACTTTAAAGAATATTAGGCCACAGAAATTACAAAACTAACGTAAATCCCCTGAAAAAAATGTCCCGTGCAGCGTACTCACGCACTGAAACAATAAAAGCTTCTCAGCTTCTTTGTTGCTCGATCGAAAGTCTTCCGTAGCCTTTTTCTCCTTTGTTAAAGAAGACTGTAATCACAATAGACGCAAGACGAAGAGTGGGGGAGAAGCTCCTGATTCGGATCGAAGGACCAAAAATGTTGATGCGACTGATTCCTCAATCGGTACTTAGTGGATTGTAGTGAATCAAAGAAAGCCCTGACAGGAAATATCAAAATTTTTTATTAATGAGAAGGACGATAGGAAAATAAAACACAGTTACAAATATCTTTGAGGTAAGTCAGTACTAAAAAGTACGCTTTATTTTGCTCGTCAAGAAAAAGCCTTTTGGCATAAAAACCCTGGTTAAAACGTTGACGAAGAATCCGTGCAAATCAGGATAATTTTTGTTACGTGCAAGACCGCCTTTGTCTCTTGTCGCTAGCTGAACCTAATTGATGTATTATTTCGCAATACAAATAGTTTACCTCGAAGTCGTTCCCGCAAGTCATAGCCTTTTTACGTTAGATAAATCTCAAGCTATGAATCACGCGTGATAAATCACGAGTAATAATAGGCGCAAGAACGTACTAGGCTACATACAAAAAAGCGATGCAATGCTAGACCAATCACAGATAAGCCTGAGGATTAAGCGGTTGTTGATACATGTGATTAGCGAAATAAGTGTAATTAAAAAACGCGAGCTAAAAGAAAAAAGGAGCGCTTGCAAACATCTTGACGCTACCGTAGTTACCATCAAAAACAACGATACTGCTTTGTCGCACGTGTATTACTCCTTAGTTGGGCCGTACACGCCCCAGCGCTCCGCCCTACTGACTTGTTGCGCAGAATACGCAACATCTTTTATTAAAATAGTAAAAGATTTGATGAGTTAGGTACTTGCATTCAAATAGAAAAAGAATTAAAGAGTTTTATACTTTTTTTTAAATAGAATAAGATTTAAAGAATTAAATACTTTAATTTAAATAGAAAAAGATTTGACTTGTTACATACTTTTATTGAAATAGATGGAGATTTGATATATTAAGTGCTTTTATTCAAATGAAAAGAGATTTGATAAGTCTTGTACTTTCATTCAAATAGAAAGGCGATTGATAAGTAAAGTACCTAAATTTGATGAGTTTGATACTTTTATTAAAATAAAAACCGATCTAATGTTAAAAGTACATTTATTGAAATAGAAAAACTATTTAATGAGCTTAGAACTTTCAGTAAAATTAAAAGATATTTATTAAATTGAGCACTTTTATTCAAATAAAAAAAGATTTCATAGGTAAGGTACCTAAACTCAGACGAAAAAAGATTTAGAAAATTAAACATTATTATTTAAATAGAATAAGATTTGATAAGTAAAGTACTTTTATTCAAAAAGGAAGAAGGTTGGGTAATTAAGTTTTGTCATTCAAATACAAAGAGATTTAAAAAATTTGGTACTTTCATTCAAATAGGAAAAAATTTAAGGAGGTAAATACCTTGATTTAAATGAAAAGAGATTTGATTACTTTATTTCTTTCATTAAGGATCAAAGATATTTGATTTGTCTAGTTCATTCTTTTAAATAGAAATATATTTAATGCGTTAAGTACTTTAATTCAAATTAAAAAAGATTAAATATACTAAGTTCTTTCATACAAATTAAAAAAGAAAATTTTGATAAGGTTATTACATTTATTTAAATATAAAAAATTGATAAGTTAAGTACTTTCGTTTAAATAGAAAAAGATTTAACGAGTAAAGTACTTTCTTTTAATTAAGAAGTGATTTAATAAGTTTAGAAAATTTATTTAAAGGCAAAAAAATATGATTTGTATAGTTCTTTTACTTAAACAAAAAAAAAATTGATGAGGTAATTACTTTCTTTTAAACGGAAAAATATTTAAAGAGTTAGGTACTTTTATTTAAAAATAATGATTTATGAAAATTTAAGTACAATTATTTAAATAAAAAATTTTAGAATTTTAGTACTTTTATTCAAATACAAAATGATTAAATAAACTAAAAACTTTTTTTCAAAAAAAAGAATTTTTTTAAGTTAGCTTGTTTACCTCAAACAGAAAGATATTTGTTGAGTGAATTACTTTAATTGAAAGTAAAAAAGATTAGATAATTTAGATACATTAATTGAAATGAAAATAGATTTTATAAGATAAGTACTTTTATTTAAATAGAAAAGGATTTAATGTGTTAATAAGTATTATTTAAACAGAACAGTATTTAAAAAATTAAATACTCTTATTTAAAGGAAAGAGATTTATACAGTTAGGTACCTTTCTTTAAATAAAAAGAGATTATTTAAGGTATGTACTGTCGTTTATTGGCAAGAGTATAAATGAGTTTAGTACTTTTATTTAAATAAAAAGAGATTTGATGAGTTAAGTACTTACTTTTAAATAGAAAAAGATTTATCAAGTTAAGAACTTTTAAAAAAAAAAAAAAAAAGAATATATAAGTTTTGTATTGTCTTTTAAATAGAAAGAGATTTGATAAGTTAGTACTTTAATCGAAATAGAAATATTTTTAATAGGTTATGTATTTTCATTTAGAAATAAAAAGATTTAATTTGTGGATTAGTTTTATCCAAATCGAACGGGAATTGATAAAATGAGTACCTTTATTCAAATGAAAAGAGATTTAATATGTTAAGAACTTTCTTTTAAATTGAAAATGATTTATTTAGTTGACTACTTTATTAAAAAAACAGTAATAGATAAAATAAGTTAAGTACTTTCATTAAAATAAAAAAAATTTGAATGAGTTAAGTACTTTTATTAAAATAAAAAATGATTTGATGGGTTAGGTACTAATATTCAAATAGAAAGATTTTTGATGGGTATAGTACTTACATTTAAATAGAAAAACATTTGATAGGCTTAGTACTTTTATTCAAATAAATAGAGATTTAATACGTTTATTTCTTTTATTTAGGTATAAAGAGATATGATTAGGTTTGTACTTTCTTTTAAAAAGATAGAGATGTAATAAGTCGGGTAATATTTTTAATATAAAAAAAGATTTGATGTGTTTAGTACATTCATTCAAATAGAAAGAGATTTAATGAGTATAGTTCTTTAATTCAAATAGAAAGGGATAATTAGGTACAGTATTTTCAATCAAAAAGAAAGGGATTTTATAAGTTAAGTACTTTTAATTAAATAGAAAAAGATTTGATAGTTTGAGTACTTTCATTCAAATAGAAAGAGATGAGATGAGTTTAGTACTTTTTTTTCAAAAAGTAAGAGATTAAATAAGTAAAGTATTTTTACACAAATAGAAAAAGATATTATAATTACAAGAATTTTCTATTTAAATATAAAGAGATTTATTAGGTTCATTAATTATATTATAATTTAAAGAGATTTGATTAGGTAAGTTTTTTCTTTCAAACAGATAAGCATATGATAAGTTAAGTACTTTTATACAAATATACAGAGATATAATGAGTTGAGTACTTAAGTTTAAATAAAAAAAGATTTTATAAAGTTAATAATTTTATTTAAATAGAAAAAAATATATTTATTAAATACTTTTATTTAAATTGAACGGGATTTAATAAGTTGAGTATATTCATTTTAATAAAAAGAGATTTGATTTGTTGTGTACTATCATTTAAAAAGAAAGAGATATAATGTGTTGATTTTTTTCATTTAAATGGTACTAAATTTGATGATTAAAGTACTTTTATTAAAATAGAAAGAAATTTGATAATTTGAGTACCTTTATTTAAATGGAACGAGACTTTATTGGTTATGTTCTTTTATCCAATTAGAATGATTTATGGTGAGTAAAGTACTCTTATTCAAATAATTTAATTAAATAGAGATTTATTGAGTTTTGTACTTTACTTAAAATAGAAAAAGATTTGAAAGTTAAGTTTTTTTTTAAACATAAAGAGATTGGATAAGTCAATTACTTTTATTTAAATTAAAAGAGATTAGATATGTTTAGTATTTTAATTAAAACAGCAAGAGATTTAATAAGTCTAGAACTTTCGTTTAAATGGAATAAGTTTAAATGAGTTCAGTACTTTCCTTCAAATAGAAAGAGATTTGATAAGTAAAGTACTTTCATTCAAATAGAAAGAAATTTAATGAGTTAGTACTTTAATTGAAAGGGAAAGAGGTTTGATTAGTTAGGTATTTTCAATCAAATAAAAAGATTTTTGATGTGTTAAGTACTTTCATTTAAAAAGTAAGAAGTATGATGTTTTGATTACCTTCATTCAAATGGAAAAGGACTTAAAATATTATGTACTTTCATTTAAATGAAAAGAGATTTTATGAGTTAGGTACCTTTATTTAAATGAAAGGATACTTGATGAGTGAAGTACTATTTTTCAATTGGAATGAATTTAGATGTGTAAAGTTTTTTTATTAAAATAAAAGAAGATTTAAAATGTTGAGTAATTTTATTTAAATAGAAAGTGATTCAATGAGCAGAGTACTTTTTTTTAAATAAATAATAAATTATAAGTGAAAAACTTTAATTCATATACAAAGAAAATTTTAAAAAATAAAATGAAAAAATGAATTTTGTACATTCTTGTAAATGTAAACAAATTTATAAGGTAATTATATTTATTAAAATGAAAAGAGATTTTACAAGTTTATTACTTTCGTTTAAATAGAAGAAGTATAAATTAGTTGAGTACTATCATTTAAAATAAAAGAGTAAAATTAAGTAAGGAACTTTTTTAATATAGAAAAAAATTTGTTGAGTTTAGTACTTTTATTTTAACATAATAAGATTTAATAATTTTTGTACTATCATTCACATAAAAATAGCATTGTTGAGTTGAGATTTTTAATTCAAATGGAAAGGGATTTAATAAGTTCAGAACTTTTATTCTTATAGAAAGATCATTGAAGATTTTAGTACTCTTATTCTAATAGAAACTTTCGTTTAAAAAAAAAAAGATTTATTAAATTGATAACTTTCAATTAAATAAAAAAAGATTTGATAAGTTAGCTACTTTTATTCAAATACAAGGAGATTTGACTTGTTTGGAACCTTTATTCTATAAAAAAAATGTTTCTGAGTGTGGTGCATTTTTTTAATTTATACCAAATTTAATATTTTTATTACTTTTATTAAAATTTAAAGAAATCTGATCAATTAAAATCTTTTATTCGAAAGAAAGAGATTTGATGAGTTTGGTTCTTTCATCTAAATTGCAAGATATTTGATAAGATGAGTACTTTTATTTAAATAGAAAGAACATTAAAGTGTTAAGTACTTTTATTCAGGTAAAAAGATATGTGATAATGTAATTACTTTTATTTAAATAAAAAGAGATATAAGAGTTTAGTACTTTCATTCAAATAGAAAAAACGTTAATAAGATAAGTTCTATTATTAAATTAAAAAAAGATTTTATGAGTTTAGAATTTTCATCCAAATAGCAAGACATTCAATGAATTATGTACTTACATTAAAATGAAAAGATATATAATTAGTTTACTACTTTTATTAAAATAGAAAAAAATTTATTATGTGAAGTACTTTTATTTTAATAAAATAAGATTTAATTTATTAATCAATAATCTTGTCTCAATCGTATATTAATATATATTTTAAATAAAGGGAAATTGAAGACAGTTAATAAATTTTTATGAAAAATTTATTTTGATCTTGTTGGACGTTTCGTCCCTTACTAAGGACTTCCTCAGCAACTACAAATTTTTTATTTTATAATTATGACTTGTTGAAAAAAAAAAGATATATAAACGATACAATAAATAGATAAATAAATAAATAAATAGATAAATAAATAAACTTTAATTTTTACCTCGATCACCTAGTTCACGCGTCAATACATATTATTCTATAGTCATACATTATAATAAGTTAATTAGTCCTTAAACAACCTTACTTCGTCACATGTAATCATATACTGAATTCTATCTAGATTAGTGTTTAATAATCTAGGTATCTTTCATATTATGATGTCCTTTAATGTGTCTTATTATGATAATTAAATTTTAATATTTCGTTATATATGTTGTTTAAATTATTTGCATCTTTTCTGTAGTTTACTGTATTATTGTTTGTTATATAGTACATTTCACTTATGTTTCTTTTGTACCAAATGTCTTCTTTATCTAAAATATTTGTCTCATCAAACTTAAATTTATGTCCTGTTGTAAAATGATGTTTAGCTTATGCAGTAATATTACTTTTTTGAGCGTTTATAGGTTTACAGTCATTCTTATGTTGTTCTAATCTTTTCTTTAATTTTTGCTTTGTTTGTCCAATATAGCATTTGTCACATACACAAGGTATTTTGTAGACTAGATTAGATTGTTCTAGTTTATCAACCTTGTCTTTTAGTTTTGTGTATATTGAATTTATTTTAACTAAGTTATAAAAAACTAGTTTTACATTAGTATTTTTGAAACATTTTTTTATTTTATTGGACAAAGGTTTGATAAACGGGAACTTAATAATTCTTTTGTTATTTAGTTCTTTTACTTTTTTCTGATCTCTCTCTAGTTTAAACTCATTAAATAGCATGTGTATGAGACTTGTTGGATAAATGTTATTTTTTAAGATTAATTCTATTCTTTTTTTATTATCTATATGGAAT